>PVJN01015334.1:0-44568 GCA_004026805.1 Lasiurus borealis | reverse complement strand
GTCTGCTGTGCATGCATGTTTGACAGTACCAGTCTGCTGTGCATGCATGTTTGACAGTACCAGTCTGCTGTGCATGCATGTTTGACAGTACCAGTCTGCTGTGCATGCATGTTTGACAGTACCAGTCTGCTGTGCATGCATGTTTGACAGTACCAGTCTGCTGTGCATGCATGTTTGACAGTACCAGTCTGCTGTGCATATCCAGGGTCCATGTTCCTGAAGGAACAAACAGTTCTGGGGGAAGGAATTCGAGGGAAGCTATAAGCAGAAGACTCGGAGCTCTCACACAGGGCCGGGGCACATTGGGGTATCTCAGGCACAGGAGAAAGATCTTGTGCTGTGCTGTGCTCCCCGAGACTCCAGAGGGCATGTGTCAGTAGTGGACAATAAGTTAGCCTGAAGAAAGCAAAGGCTACCCTGCTTCTGTCTGAGAAAAGCTTAAAACACCCTTGAACGGAGCAAACTGATCTGAAGTAACACAGTTGCCTGCCCTTGCTAGTGTAACACTAAAGAAAAACAACAAAACCCACTCCTCAACCATGTAAAGCGTTCAGCGTCCAATAAGAAATGACTATGCAAATGAGCAGGTTAATGGAACTTATAATTAAGACCCCCATCCATGAAAACCAACCCAGCACTGATGGAGACAGGCAAGGACGTTAAAAGTTATCATCACTGTATTCCATGTAGTCAGAGGATTAAGTAGAAACTTGGAATTACTGACAGATCAGACATCAGTGAAGGAAAGTTCAGTGAATTCAGAGGCACAGAGCAGGAAGCTCAGTCAGTGAGACAGGCAGAAATGATAGAAACGATGAGGTAGGTGACAGAGTTGTTGAATGGCCACTGTGACATGCAGGGTGAGATTGGGGGTAACGTAACATTCTGGTAGGTGAGTTTTGCATGAACAGAGCAGCTGGGATTGCTGCCTGCAGGTGCCTGATGTGTAGTTCAGAGCAGCAGAGTGAGCTCAGCTGGTGTTGCTCAGTGGTTGAGGGCTGACCCATGAACATATTTAAAATAAATGTTTTTATTGATTTCAGAGAGAGCGGAAAGGAGAGGGAGAGAGAGAGAGAGAGACATCAGTGGTGAGAGAGAATCATGGATTGGCTGCCTCGGGTCAAGCCCCAAACCCAGGTATGAGCCTTGACTGGGAATCGAATCTTGACCTCCTGGCTCATGGGTGGATGCTCAACCACTGAGCAACACTGGCTGGGCATTAAAAACATTTGGGGAAAAAAAAGGAGTAGTTGAAAATCCGTATTTCAGGCAAAGTACCAGGGGTTGCTGGAAGAACTTTATGAATTTAACAATATTATGTAACAATATTGCCACACAGGTAGAAGCTTAAAACGCATACATTTATACTTTACAGTTTTCTGTGAGCCAGATTCCAGGCACAACTCAGTGGGTCTTCCGCTTTGGGGTGTCAGTGGGCTGTAGTTAAGATGTGGGCGGAGCTGATGTGGGCTATATTATCCGTCTTAATTTGGAGGTTGTATATTCAGGGAAGCCTCCCCTGACTCCCCCTCCTTCTGTTCTGCTACGTTTCCAAACACCCTAAACTTTTTCTTCTCATAGCTTGTTTGACCTGAATTTGATAGCTATTAGGGGTGTATGTGCATGTTCGTGTGTTTGTGTGTACACACACACATATACGCTTTGCATTAAGCTGCTTAAGAGCAGAGGCTGCATCTGTTTTGATCATTATTGTATCCCAGGGCTCTGGCACATAGAAGACTTCATAAATGTTTGCTGAGTGACTGAAAGAATGAGGTTAAAATGCGGGCATGGTTTCTGTGAGAAAGCATTCTTATTGTTCCCATACTGTTTTTCTCAGGTACTTGAGCAAGCAGTCTAAAAAGTTTTCCCTGTTTCTGAAACGGTCAGGGGCTAGCAGGAGGCCCACGGCATAATCCTATATAATAAAACCCTAATATGCAAATCTGCCGAACAGCGGAACGACCAGTTGCTATGATGCACACTGACCATGAGGGGGCAGACGTTCAACTCAGGAGCTGCCCCTGGTGGTCACGTGCTCCCACAGGAGGAGTGCCGCTCAGCCAGAAGCCAGGCTCACGGCTGGCGAGTGCCTCTGCTGTAGCGCTAAGGCCGCCTCGCGGGGGGCGGGCCTAAGCCGGCAGTGGGACATCCCTCCAGAGCTCCTGGACTGCGAGAGGGCACAGGCATGTCGTGCACCAGGCCTCTAGTAGTTCTATAACCTAATATAATGGTTTGCAGAGTGAATGCTAAACAGTGGTTCAAACAACGAAGTGGCCGACAGTATGAGGACACAGTAAGAAAGATCAGTCCACGTGGGTCAGAAGCAAGATGAGCGGCAGGGGGCTTCCCTTTGCCGTACAGCGCTCTGCAGACCACTCCTCGGGGAATGTGGTGTGAAGGACATCACCTCGGAGAACATGGCCTTCTTGGAGACACGCAGTGCACACTGGCACCTGTAGAAACCACCTCCTCACCTGGTAACATAGTGAAGGCAGTTTTATCAAGTTTATACATACCACAACCCAGCAAGGCATGCCGTTCACCTGCCTGATGGGGACTGTAGGTTCAGGTAGAGGTAATTTTCGCTAGTGGTTGGTAAGATAGGGTTCAAAACCAGGCTCCGCTCTTACCCATAATCCTAGATGGCTTTTGTCGAAGATGGTGTAGCAAATGCTTGATTATCTTTATGAGAGCAGCAACCTTGTATATTTTGAGAATTGTGGGTCTAGTATTAGAATTTTGCTTAGTCTTTAACACAAGGTTGAATGAAGGGTTTCTGGCGTTAATTTACACTGTATCTTAGCTTCCTGAGTTGAATGACTTGTAAAACTTGAAGAAACTTTGGTAGACTGCTGGTAGACTGTCTAGTCCCCAGTCAGTATAAGGCCCAACAAAAAGTAACTTCGTGTTTTCTCTTTGTGACCGAGTACAGTCATGTCACTAAAGAAGAAACATCTGTGTGGTTTTTGACTCCTTGTAGCTGTTCCATTTCTGTTACTTTGAAATCCACCCTGTTCCCTGCGCTCTTGAGTGTTGTTTCTGCAATAGTCTTCAGTTCCGTTCTTACAGTATTGTTAGTGACCCTTCTTACTGTCAGAAGTTTAGTCCCTTCTGCTTACTGTGGTTTTTAGGAACGAATTCTTAGTTTTAACATGTATATACTCCAAGTTGAATACAGCGGACAGGCCGATCATGAAAACGGCAGTCCCAGGACACTCACTGCTCCCGGACATTTCCCCCCGGCTCTGCGTGGATCAGCTGCAAGAGGCTTCGGATGTCCTGAGGTCTGGAGAGGATCCTGGCACATCCAGACACTCGTGGCGCCGGGGGCCATGCCCTCTAGTTGGCAAGCGCTGCCCCTGGGTAATCACTTTGACATCAGCCTCAGCTGTTTCTTCTCGCCGTGCTCCTCCGTTTCTAAGTCAGATGCTTGTGGCATCAGTTAGGCTGCTTTGGAGGCCGGGATTGAGTCCCTGACTCAGGCTGGCTTCACATAGGAGAGTGTAACTCGGATACATCATTTTACTGGTGGTGATTCCGTATGCGTCCTAAGCAAAGTCCATCCATTGGAAGGCCAGGGGCAGGAGAGACTCCAGGGCTAATGATTAGGTGGCATTATCATGCCCTAAGGGCTCCAGGCTGTTCATCTTCCGCTATAAGTCATTGGTGGGCACACCCTCAGATTAAGATGGCTACAGCAGTTTCAGGCGTTCTAGCTAATGCAACAACGTCCAGAGAGAGGAGAACATCTTTCTCTTCCTGTCCTATATGATATAGAGCCAACATGCTCATTGCACTGAACAGCAGAGTGACCGTCTAGACGACCTTCCAGACAGCCCGGGCGCTGAGGGCCCGCTGAGGCTGTGAGGGGCAGCGAGGCCCGAGCCGCTGCACGGATTTCGTGCGCCGGGCCGCTAGCAGCTCCATAAGAATGTGGAGACTTTGCGAGAAACTCTTTGTCAGATGTATCTCCTAGTTTCTTTGCCTGTTTCTGAAACATTCACTAGACAGGGAAGGCGTTACATTTAGACCAATTAGACACAGCCTGGAACCGTCCATGCTTTTTCCTGAGCACGTACCTACGTGGGTAGGTGTGCCAATGGCTTCTGAACAAAATTAGCTGTGTGACAAGGGGAGAAAGGGAGTTGGTAGGTATTCCTGACCTTATGCTTGTATTTGACTTAAAGTTTAAGACACTATCAACTTTTTGTTAAAGGAGATGAGTGTTTTCCTTGAATCCACCTGCCTTACACTTTTCTTTTTCCACGTACTCATTATAGTTACATATATTTTTTGTTAAATATATTAAGTGTTTAATTATGACTATGTAGTCTTGTTCATCAGTTGTATAATATGATTACATTTCCTTCCTTGTATGGTTTTGTTTTTCCTGGAATTAACAGTTGTCTTGTGTATGTCTGCTTTGTTTTCTAGCTACTGTGACTGAGTTTTCGCATGCCTTCCAATAGCCTCTCACTATAGTTTTCTGCACAAATATATCAGAGAATTAGTTGTCCTATTCCCGCCTCTCCCCCCATCCCCTCTTACCCGTCTTAGGGGACCCTCCGTCAGACGTTTTGCTGTTGGTAAACAGAGTCAGTGTTTCACTAGGACTCTGGTAGTCTTGTTCCTGCCTTCTAGGCTCACTACGGTGCCTTTTGCACATCTCCGATCGGTTTGGCTCTCCGGTGTCCTTGTTCTCTGGCCTTTACATTTCCTGTGTTTACCTTTCACCAGACGCCCGTGCACGGATTCGTGCACCGGTGGGGCCCTCAGCCTGGCCTGTGCCCTCTCGCAATCCGACATCCCCCAAGGGAGGTGGTCGTGCGTGAAGTGGCAGGTAGCCAGGGAGGAGCCCTGCCCCCCTCTCCTGCTCATCTGCACCACTCCCCTCATCCTGGCCAGTGAGCTGAGTGGTGCTCCGACTATGGGAGCACACTGACCACTGGGGGGCAGCTCCTATGTTGAGTGCCTGCCCTCTAGTGGTCATTGCACATCATACTAACCAGTCAAATGGTCAACTGGTTAACTGGTCGCTTAGAGTTTTATATATATAGATTTTCCTGGGGCCCAACTTCCAGTACTTCCCGAGGAAAAATGCACGATAGTTTAATTTTTTTAAATAAACTTTTTCTTTCTGTTGACCAGGAATCAAACCCTCCACCTTCTGGTGTATGGACAATGCTCCAACAAACTGAGCCTTACCAGCCAGGCGAGAGAGTTTAATTTTTGAGACATTTTCTGAAAATATCTTTAATTTTCTTTTCCTCATGATTAAAACTCTTGACTGGGTACAGAATTGCAGTTTGAATGTAATTTTTACTGAGAACTCTGAATGTATTGCTTTATGGTGTTCTAGATAGCAGATATAATTTGTATTTTGGATTTCATTAAAAATACCCAAAAGTTAGAGAACATAATGAACTCCCATGTACTCATTACCCAACTTCAACATTTACCAACTCATGACCACTTTAAAAAAACACCTGTATATCTGTCTCCACCTCTCTCTCTGAGTGTTTGCAAGCAAACCCAGATACATAATTTCACTTGTGAGTACTCCAGTATGCATTCCTAAGGACTAGTTCCTAAACTGTAATCCCAATGCCATTATCAGACCTTTAAAAGATTAAGTAAGTCTTTAAATATCCAGTAAGAGTTCAAATTGCCTTTATTGCCTCATAATTACGTTTTTCAACAGTTTATTCAAATCAGGATCTAAGTGAGGCCCATAAATTGTCATTGATAGGCAGATCTCTTCCGTCTCTTTTGATCTATTAGTTTCTCCTCTGTATGTTCTTTCCCGCTTGTATTTGTTGAAGGAACTGTGTCATCCGGTAATTTCCTAAGCTTGCGTGTTGTTTTGCGGGGGATGGCAGTGTCGGGGGTGAGGATACTGCAGGAGCACAGGAGGCACAAATCTGCGACTCTCTGTGATGCTCATCGAGTCAGTCGTTGCCTGAAGGTTTGGGTCCTCTGTCTGTGGCATCTCCCCTCACACCATGGTAGTCTGAGGTTCTGCTCTTAGTCTGGTGTCCTGACGCTCGGTGGTGTGTCCTCTGGCACGGGTGCTTCCCTAGGTGGACCCATCACTGACTTAGGAGATGCGTGTCGTTTAAACCTGGGACGTTTTCTGCTATCATGTTCTTGATTATTTCTTCTCTTTGGTTTTCTCAGGTGACATGTGATTTGGTTATCTTCTAATTTTTGTGTATTTTTTTTTTCCTTTTTGAGAGAGATTTTGCAACTTTTATCTTCCATCTGGTTATTTCTGTTTTTACTCCGTGAATACATCTACTTGTTCCACACATTCATGCTGTAGTTAAACACCTTTTTACACTTTTTCCTGCACGGCATTGTCTCCGCTTCCTCTGGGTTCCTGTTTCTCTGCTTGTTGGGATTGTCGCTGATGTTGGCAGTTTTCCCCAGAGATTGGGCCCTTCCCGGGCTGGTGGCTCGTATTTAAGAGGAAGGCGAGGCTGAGGCTTGTTCACGGAAGGCTTAGTTCGTGATGGGGTGACCCAGGACTCTGAGTATCCCTAGAGATTTCACGCCGGGCTCTGGGTGTCTCCGGATGGAAACCGTACGTCCCCACCTGGGGCAGGGGTGCAGACGGAGCGGGGTGGGGCCCGGGGTCCCCAGCTCGGCATGGGCTGCTTTGTGCTGTGCCTCAAACCCTCTCTGCTGTGCTTGGCACCTGCAGGTGGCGAGCTTCTGCTCCTTTTCTCCAGAGACTGTCCCTCTGGGCTCTTTGAGCACCGGGTGGTCACCACCCGGGAGCTTGGTCTGCAGTTTGGGGTCCACCACCTTTATCAAAATGAACTCCTACAAGTGACATGTAATACGAAGAACTTACTCTGAAACCATGTGAGAGAGAGTTGTTGACATGATGTCTCTTTTGAATATTGTAGTTCATAGTCCCCACACACGGGCGTGACAGCAATCCCACCATCATCACAGCAGTCTCGGGTCCTTCCGACTCCATTCTAGGGTTGGCAGCTGACCCAGTCATGTTCTCTGGAGGAAAGGATATGGCCTAGGCTCATTTACACATTTTGTCCTCTTGGGTTTTCAGCTTCTTGTTAGAAATAAGGCTAGACCCCCCCTCCCCTCCCCCAGTCAGGGGTCCTGGTAGAACACGAAACATACTCGGGAGCCAGGCAGCGAGGCAAACATCCTTACTTCTACGTAGAGGGGTGTGCACATGGTCTGGAAGCATGCGCACACCGAGCAGGCGGGCTGCTTGATTTATAATCCCTGACTCCTGTGACCTGCCCTTTGCTCTTTTTTATTTTTAGTCTTTAAAATACATTTTATTGGTTTTTTACATAGAGGAAGGGAGAGGGACAGAGAGTTAGAAACATTGATGAGAGAGAGAGACTTTGATCAGCTGCCTCCTGCACACCCCCAGGACCTTTCAGTCCGCAGGCTGACACTATCCACTGAGCCAGACGGGTTTCGGCGTCCTTTGCTCTGATTGGGGCTCAGGTGCACAGTCTTTAGCGATTGGCCAATTCAAAGGGAGGAGTTGGCCTTTGCTGTTTCAAGATGGCGGCCCCAGGGGAGCTGCACGCCACGCAGCCAACATGGCGGCTGCCAAGTCAGGCAGTCCAAAGCGGCGGCTGTCTGAACGTCCTGTGACAGAAGAGAGGACTTGTTTATTCTCACATCCTGGTCTAGAACCTTTCCTCAGCTGTCTTTTATGATTGGCTATTTTTGTAGAATACAAGCCATTTATTTTACAGAATCACCCTCAATGTGAATCTGTTAGATATTTCTTCATATTAGATGCAGGTGGGCATCTTTTCAGGACCATCACAAAAGTGATGTTGAATTTTTCTCCTTGCATTTTGTTGGGTGGTGTATTACTGTTTTCCATTTCTGCTGTGGTCAGTTCCCACGTTTATTAATTTACGGCTCAGAAGTCCAAAACGGATCTCCACTGGGCTCCACTCGAGGTGTTGCCGGCAGGTTCATCCCTTTAGCAGGGTCTGCAGGTGGGTGCATTGCCTCCTCTCCCCGTTTCCGGAGGCTGTGCTGCCTTCTTCGCTATGGCTCGCTTTCTTCATCTTCATAGCCGACAGCTTGGCCGAGCCCATCTCATGCGGCATCTCTCTCTCCCTCTTCCTCCCCGTCTTTCGTTTGTAAGGGCTCTTGAGATGACGTTGACTTTACCAAAACAGTCTGGGATAACCTCCCGATTTTAAAGTTATCTGATTAGCAAATTAATTTTTCCTACAGCCTTAATTCTCCTTTGCCATGTAGAGTAGGAGATTCACAGGTTCTAAGGATTGGAATGTGGGCATCTTTTGGGGGCTGGTGTGTCTACTACAGGTGGGATGTGATTTCAGTTTGTCCATTACTGATGACATTTACTTTGATCATTTGATTATAGTGGTACCTTCAGGCTTTTCCATTTTAGTATTCCCACTTTACCCTGCCCAATTAATAAAAATTTTGTGTACAAGTACTTTGACGCTATGAAATATCCCATTATTAATCATACTTTAAAATATATTTATTGATTTTAGAGAGGGAGGGAGAGGGAGTGAGAGAGAAACATCAATGATGAGACATTCTTTTGGCTAAAAACAAGTCGCAGGCCAGGCCAGACTCAGGCCGAGGGGACTGTACCGGTGTGGACACTGGCAAGAGTGGCATTTGGGGCCACCAAGGAACACTGCACACATGAACCATACGTTCTTCTGAAGGGAAAATGGTGACATTTGTGTTACGTTTGTTTTTTATTATCTGATCTTACTGGCTTATTCTATAATGCAGTGATGTAACTGTATGCTTCACTTTCTGTTATAACTACATTCATTATATTACTACATGCATATAGTGATATAATCTGTCAAATTCAGTTAAACTGTGGATTGGTAATATTGGGAAGATTCATAAGTACAGAGTTGGGTTGGGAAAAAAAGATAAAATGCACCACACCTAAAAACTTGGAATCTGTACGTTGTAAAGTGACATGAACCTTCTCGGTCTCATGTTAAATCCACAAAATATCTCAGCATATTAACAAAACTGGAAAAACAATCTCAAGAATTTCTCTAGTAATGCCCTGAGTTCCTTTGTACAGGAGGAACGAGGCACAGACAGTTGTAGATACTCTGTGATTGCAGCTCAGGATGGTCTGCTTTGCCTCCTAACACATCTCCTGCGTTAATGCCCTGGGTTGACAATGTTTCATTTCATTTAAATGGTTCCCATCTCCATTCTATCTGTGGTCATTCCGTTACTAGCCTGATAGTTCTCCTCTCCATTCTATCTGTGGTCATCCCGTTACTAGCCTGGAGTGTGAAATGAAGTTTGTCGGAGCATTCTGGGCCATGGACAGTGTGCATTAGCTTAATAGGAAGTGCAGAGTTTGTGTCTGATCCTAGACCCAGCGCATCCAGAAGTCTCGGGAAAGGTCTGAGAGGGGTGAAGTTTGAGGCCATTTATAGGCTCTACACATGCATTTTTCTTGGGGATGCTGCCACTCTGCAAGGGGCAAAAACTGCTCTTTGGCACGGGAGAGTGAACACACACACACACACACACACACACACACACACACACACACTGCAGTGGTTTGTGGCCCTCCATAAGGCAGTCCTACCTGACAAAATATCAGTCCTTAACATTTAACTTCTCCTGTTCAGGAAAATAATTTACATTGCTTTTCCCCTGGGGATGGGAATATTGAAGTAAAGATTGAGAAACACTGTCCTGTAAGAGCATTGTGACAGCACGTGCCCTCAGGACCCAGGCCACTTCTCTGTCTTGGGAAACCTCAGTATATGATTTGGATAATGTTTTAATACTAAGATTTTACCTACAATCAATGGATTTTTCTTTAAAAACAAATCGAGAAGGTGAAAGAATTTTCCTCGGTGGTGCTTTCATCCAAACAGATGGATCTTACACTTGCACCGTCAGAATGGACTCTGCCCTGGGGTTTGGAGACATTTGACTTTGTGCAGTCAACAGTCTCACCTTCTCTGTGGAGGGTGTGTTCCAAGACCCCCAGTGAAGGCCGGAGATTAAAGTAGCACCAAGCCCAGCACACACCTGGTGAGGTTTAACTTAAAAACTAGGCACAGTCAGATGATCAGCAATAACTAATATTAAATAGGTTATAACAGTATATTGTAATAAAAGTTACGTGAATGTGGTCTCTCCCCCAAATCCCTCATGGAACTGTACAGTGACACAGTGTGACATTTTATCACACTGCTCAGACCAGTGCGCACTTGAAAATGTGTGAGTCGTTTACTTCTGCCGGTCTGGGGCCGGTGGGATGGGGGACTGGAAGATGGGGTGCCAGGCCTCCCCGTTCTCTGGGAATAAGTGTAGGAGGACTGCATTTGTGGGCTTCGTCCTTTGCTTTGGGGTAGACACCAGTGAGATAAGTGTTTTGGGGGATGGGCAGTGGTGGAAGTAGAAGTTTTCAATTTGTGAGTACTTCTATCAGGAAAACTCCCCAATTCTGATCTCATCGTTTGCAGGTGCTTCGAGGTTGTAGAATATTCTTTGTGCGTGTTTCTGGGGGGTTTGTCCAGGCTCCGGGGAGGTAAGGCACAGCGCAGCCGGGAAGTGGAAGGTTCTGGACTCCGCACTCGCCTGCAAACAGACTGCTTGCCACTGAGAGATGCTGGTACATTGTTTGTTGAATCAGCGAAGGAAAGTAATCCAAGGGTTATTATTATTTTTTTTAAGCAGTTTTCTCTGCTACAGTTTTCGAATCTGGTCTGAAGCATCGTGTTGACAGCAAAGTGTGTTGGGAGGTTCTTGTTTGTAAACTTGAGGGCCCAGAATGCTGTTACCCCACGTTAGAAATGTCCGCAGCGGACGCAGTGGGAGAGGGAACTCGGTCTGTTCGCCACTCGTAGGGTTCAGGGTCACAGCTCAGCTGCTGGCCTGAGAGCCAAGCACCGTACCTCACAGGAGACGGCCGGACTGTGGATGGGGGTGTGACTCCCTCCGCTGTCACTCAGTCACATTTTCGGTCTAGTTTCCGGAGACCCCAGACTGGAGCACGGTCCTGTCTCTGTGGTGCTGCCCTGTCTCCCGGAAGGTGGGGAGGCCCAGGGTTCTCTCCGAGTCTGAAGCTCTCACCGTGCGTGCCCCCCGCTCCCTCCCACCCTCTGTGCCTGAGACGGGGTCACGCGGCCACCCCGCCACACGTTCTGTAACTTGGCTGGGCCGGCGTGTGCTTGACTACAGGGCCGTGGAAGAGGAGCTGTCTCAGCCACCAGTAGTATAGATGCAGCCTTTTAATTTCTCAGTACACTTTTAAATATGTTTATTGATCTCAGAGAGGAAGGGAGAGGGAGAGAGAGAGAAGCATCAATGAGAGAGAATCATTGATTGGCTGCCTCCTGTACGGCCCCCCTGGGGATGGAGCCCCGCAACGCAGGCTTGTGCCCCTGGCTGGAATCGAACCCGGGACTCTTCAGTTCACAGGCTGATGCTCTATCCACGGAGCCAAACCAAATTGGGCTCTTAGTACACTTTTGAGGGAAGGTTTTTACTTAACATTTTTGTTTAGCAAAAGTTAATGTAATTAATAGAAAGAGATAGTATTGGATGAGTGATGGGTTAAAATGCCAAGTAGAGGGTATCAAAAGGCAAGTTTTGAAATTAATCAGATTACTGATTACAGTGGCACCTCGAGATACGAGTGCCCTAACATACGAGATTTTTGAGATACGAGCCGTTGAGCGAGCGATTTTTGCTTTGAAATGCGAGCAACATTTGAGATAGGAGTCATCACGCGGATCGGCCGGCTGCACACGACCCACCCGTTTACCTCGACTCGAGCGTCTCATAGTTTCCCACAGCTCAAGGTTACTGAACGAATTAAACTCGTATCTCGAGGCACCACTGTATTTGTCTCCTCAAGAAGTACAAGCCAGGCGAGCCATTTAACCATCGCCCAGTTCTGTGTTCCTAGAGACACGGAAGCAGCGTTGGGGACGGTTCTTCCCAGAGAAGCAGCCGTGTGCGCCCTGTCACCCGCCCCGCCGGGAGCAGCTCCCTCAGTGCCATCGGCCGCCCGGGCCCGAGTTCCCGGCCTAAGTGCCTCGATGGGAACATGACTCGGCATCGCCTTGGGCCCTCGTTCAACTCCGGGCTCAGACCTCCCTCCGGAGGCGCTGGTGGTTTTGATTCCGCGTCTGAATTTTAACCAGCCTGGAGCGCCTTGCTCTGAGGCTGTCAGTGGCACGGGACCGGCTGGAGTAGTCTGCACATCAGCTGCCTCACACGCCGGCGTGCAAAATTACACCTGGTGGCTTCCTAGGATTCAGACACTGTATTTCAAATTGTTTCATGACTTAGAAAGTACTCGGGAAATGTAGGTGGGGTTGTAAGTCAGGTTTGTGCCAGGCTTTGCACAATAGTCTTACGACGTGAGCACTGTGGTCCCCAGTTATTACCTGTAAAGTGGAGACCTAGCCTCCTTAATCTTCATAATTGAACAGAGATTCGGCAAAAGTTCTCTCTCCAGCATCGCTGCCGGTAATGGAACATGCCACATAGTTTACTTCCGTTGGTGTGTATGGTGTCTTTAAGATGCCATGTACCAACTTGATGGCTTCAGGTAACTACATACATGTTCGGTGTCCTCTCAGTGGGAGACTGCCCTTTGGTGGGGCAAGCTGAAAACTACATGGTCTCTTTCCAGAAGTCAGTCACCACCTTGTAGAGAGACCTAAAGACAAAGGATGACAGCGTCCCTTCCCCTTTTCAAGGATGAGTCCTCCAGTCATAGCCAGGCGGGCTCTGAACATGATGCGGAGTTCAGAAGGGGCGCTCACGTGAGGGGAAGCGTGCGGGAACCCCAGGGGACCAGCCTCTCAGGTGCGGGTGCCGTGGCAGGAGCTGGCAGGCAGGTGAGGTGACGGAGAAGCGTTCGAAGGCTGAGGGGGGCCCGTGCCCTGCAGGAGAGGGGAGAACTACGTCTGAGGGCAAAGCACGTGCCAGGCACTTGCTTCCGACAGCTCTGCCAGTTGAGAGAGGCCGTGTCCTTAGTGGCAGACGCGTGCGTGTGTGTGTGTGTGTATGTGTGTGTGTGTGTGTGTGTACACTGATCTTAGAAAGAGAAGAAGGAGGGCGAGAGGAACTTCGGTTGGTTGCCTCCCCTACATGCCCCGACCAGCTTAGAACTTGCAACCAGTTCAAGTTAGTTCAAGTTAGGTGTGTGCCCTACTTTTCAGTTATTAAATGGGGACCAGCAGTCAGTGCTTTAGGACTGTTGTGCAAAGAGCACAGAACCTGGCACAGGCGTGACTTACACCACCACCTGCATTTTCAGAGAACCTTTTAGTTCACGGAGCAATTTGAAATACATTTCTTTACACTTGCTGAATCCTGGTCATTGACCGCAACCTTTGGGTATATGGCACGATGCTCCAGCCCCGGGGTCACCCACCTTTCAACCTCAGCGACCACCAGCTGGCGACCGCCTCTCCAACCGACGGAGCCCCCAGCCAGGCCCGGAGGATGGGGTTTCAAACTCAGAGCAGTGGCGCTGTGGGAGCCAGTCTGGCTCCCGTGAAAGGTGCTCACATAGGTGGGCTCCAGTGAGAGCGCCCAGGACATCTCAGACCCACCTCCCTCGCAGCGCGGTGGCCTTGGTGTTGACCCCCAGGTTGCATATTATGGACAGAGACCTCAGGCTCACCGTCAAGCTTCAGGGCGCAGGAAGGGAAGAGTGGCCATGCACATGTACAGTGGTACCTCGAGATACGAGTGCCCTAACATACGAGATTTTTGAGATACGAGCCATTGAGCGAGTGATTTTTGCTTTGAAATACGAGCAACAGTTGAGAGAGGAGTCATCGCGCGGATCGGCCGGCTGCACACGACCCACCCGTTTACCGCGACTCGAGCGTCTCATAGTTTCCCACGCCTCAAGGTGACGGAACAAATTAAACTCGTATCTCGAGGTGCCACTGTACATCATTTGGTCGTAGGGCAGCTGGACAGCAAGCATGGCAAACTCAGAGGCTAACACGGGCCACGTACACCAGGTTCAGTTTGTGCCGCAAAAAACCAAAGCTTCCGTTTTCGTAGAAATGTAGTTTATTTCGATAGAGACATGCTGAATAACGAAGGGCTGAAATAGATGAGTCATCGTTCACATCAAATAATAGAACATTGAAATAAAAACTAATGTTTTTTCTTGAACATGAACCTACCAGACTTTGAATAACGGCACAGATTAGTAAGCGTAATGCAAATAACCCTACTTTTCTTGTTCTCCGAACGTGAAATACTGCCTGTTGAGCACACCAAACTAGTCCATACTAGTTTTCCAGTAGTGACACTTGCCACTTTCTGTTCTCCACTTTCCAAATATAATAACCATGAACACAAGAGGCCATCGGCTGCTAGAATATTCGCTGCTAGGACGAGTGGAGAGAAATGGTGCGCCTGCGCGCAGGTGCGTAAGGGAGATGCATGCAGCACGATTACGGTCACAGTCATTAGCCAACGTTGTAGTTCGCTATTAGTAACGATAACAGGATATTGTCAAAATGAAGTCACAGAATTTTTATTAAAATGTTCCTCACATGCCGTTATATTGGCTGGGCAAGGTGGTCCTTGTGCTGTGCGTTTGACACGCCTGCGTTACAGGGAATAGAAGGTTGATATAGTGGACAAATAACACACCAGTGTTAGTGACAAATAGACAGTTGGTGCCCTCAGATCACTGACATGTAGGTTTGGCGTTCTAATGTTTGTGATAGAATAACCTTGAGCTTGCACTTTTCTTGAACTTTCCTGCGGGATGGCTCAGTATAGATTTCACCGAGCACGAGAGGGGAGAGGGTTTTAAGCTCTGTCTCAGAGGGGTGTCTTTAAAGTGAAGGAGCTCCCCACAGAGTGAGGCTCCTCATTGTCCTCAGTGAGAGGCGGGGGTAAAGCAGGCACTTCTTTCCACCTGAGCGTCCGAGGCGGGGACACCGGCCTCAGGAGCCTCTCGGAGATAACCTGTCCCTGCCTCTGCTGATTGCTTGTGCTCCGGCAGTCCTTGACTTGTGGCATCATCACTCTCCTCTCTCTCTCCTGGTCCTAGTGCCTTTCTTCCGGCTGTGTCACATCTCCCCGCCTCTCTCACAGGGATGCTTGGGGTGGTATGTGGGGACCCTCCATAATTTCATCTCGACTTCATCATAATGGCATCTGCAAAGTGGATGTGACAATGCACACTTTCCCCAGATACAAGAACACCCATAGGCTCCAGGCATTAGTGTGTGTGTGTGTGTGTGTGTGTGAGAGAGAGAGAGAGAGAGAGAGTTTTTAATTTACATTCTTGTAAATTATTTGAAAGAGAATGATTTGCTTTTGAAATACTAACTTTATAAGTATATTTTCAATTATGGCAAGACTCCATAATATATTTTGTAAATTTTCAGTGTTAGCTTTGATGATCCACATTTGGGATCTAATATGGGAGGCATCTCCCCTAATTTTGCCACCTTACATGCCGTTTATAATGATGGTTTGTGATCTACCTGTCTCTAAATAGTGGGAGTTATTGTTCTTTTAAGAGGTTGGCTCAGGCTGACGGTGGACATTTTTATCAGGCATTTATTAAAAACCAGAAGCCGGGTGCATATGCACCGGTGGGATCCCTCGGCCTGGCCTGCAGGGATCAGGACAAAACCGGCAATCCGATATCGCCTGAGGGGGCCCGGAGTGCAAGAGGGCACTCTGCAAAGTTGCTGTCGTTTAACAGTTCCTGTGTTGAGCGCCTGCCCCCTGGTGGTCAGTGCACATCATAGCTACCGGCTGGTTGGCCACTCGATGGTTGCTTAGGCTTTTATATATATAGATGAGTAAATTTAGGAAAGTAATACAAATTACTGAAATTTATTTTAGCAGTCTAGGAATATTTTTATGTTTTTATTGATTTCAGAGAGAGGAAGGGAGTGGAAGAGAGAGATAGAAACATAGATGAGAGAGAAAAACCCATCAGCTGCCTCCTGCACACCCCCTACCAGAGATTGAACCCACAACCGGAATCGAACCCGGGACCCTTCAGTCCACATGCTGATACTGCATCCACTGAGCCAAACTTATTAGGGCTCACTAGAGAGTTTTTGAAGTTATGAGTCAGTCATTAACAGAAATGTATGTATGTAATTTTAATACCTGGTTCTTTCTTGAACCTGACTTTTTTGGGTCATCTTTTAACAGACTCTTCATTTATTTTTCTGAACATCGGAAAATACATTTTTAAGTTCTTTGCAAATTATTTTAAGTTCCTGGGTATGAAATTTGTTGTTTTTCTGCTAAATTTCTCTTGTAATGGGGGTTTCTTTGTGTGTTTGTAATTACTGTGTATAAGCTCTTAACAGGAGTTTCTGAAGGTATCCTATGTATTTTTTAGTTTGATTTTTAAAAACTACGAGCTGAAGTTTATTTGGGAAGTTTATTTAGAGGTAGGAAAAAAATGAGCCAGCCGGACTGTGTGATCTCAGATAACAAGTTACAGAGGCGAGAGAAGGGCCCTGGATCTGTGGGAGCATGGAGAGGGGAGACAGAGGTGAGGATAGGGAGAAATTGAGAGAAGCCGCCACTCTGCTATATTTTGAAGGAAGTATATATTAGTTTTCAAATAGTGACACTTGCCATTTTCCAGGTATAATAACCATAAACACAATAGGCATGCTCCTCCCACTTTGCGCAATTGTTTCCATGGTTTTTACTCCTTCATATGTGATGCTATACGTTATACACTGTAGCTTACAACTTTATGATTTTTGCTTTAAGCACATTTTAAACGCCAGCTCCCGATTAATTTTTGTTTTTCTCAATCAACAATATGTAAATTATGAGAAAATAGTAATTTGTGACAATTTACCTACTTATTTACCACTTCTGGTACTCTTCATTCCTTTGTATAGAAATGCGTTTCCATCAGTATCTTTCCTCTCAGTCTGAAGAACATTCTTTGGCATTTTTTTAGTGCAGGTTTGCTGGCAAGGAATCATCTCCGACTTAAAAAAAAATCTTGCAAATGCCTTTATTTTGCCTTTGTGTTTGAAGATTATTTTCACTGGCTGTTGAAGTCCAGATCGATGGTTTACTGGCTTTCATTGTTTCTGATGAGATGTCAGTGATAATTGTTTCGTTTTCTACATATACTGAGTGGCCACATTATGATGATCTCTAATGCAAAATAATCTGGCCACTCACTGTGTGTGTGTGTGTGTGTGTGTGTGTGTGTGTGTGTATGTATATATATATTATATATATAAGTTCGTGCATGGGTGGGGTCTGGCCAACCTGGCCAGAGGAAGGGGACAAGGGCGGTTGGCTAGCCTGCCTGGTGGTTGAACTCCTGATTGAGGGGATAATTTGCATATTAGCCTTTTATTATATAGGGTATACATGAGTGGCCAGATTATCATGCGTTCAGAGATCATATTAATCTGGCCTCTCAGTGTTGTTAGTCAACTTTCCCTATCTGTGGGGTTCACTTTTTTTGATTCAACCAGTGTGGATTAAAAACAGTATTTTTGATCTGAGGTTGGGAATTCATGCATGCAGAGGATTGACTGTATGTATTGTTCTATGCCATTTTATATAATGGAAGTAAGCATCTGAACTTTGGTATCCAGAGGGTTCTTGAAGCAATCCCTGTTGATACTGAGGAAGAATTATAGTATCTTTTCTCTCTCTCTAGCTACTTTCAAGATTTTCCTTTCATCTTTGGTTTTAAGCTGTTTCCCTATAATATGCCTGGGTGTGGTTATAATTTGAGAGGTTTTTAGCCATGACTTCTTTAAATATTTATTTTCCTCTTTCTCACTATCTTCTGATTTCTTTTACGTATATTAGAACCATAGTCGGAAAACTGTGGCTTGTGAGCCACATGTGGCTCTTTGGCCCCTTGAGTGTGGCTCTTCCACAAAATATCACGGCTGGGCGAGTCTATTTTGAAGAAGTGGCGTTAGAAGAAGTTTAAGTTTAAGAAATTTGGCTCTCAAAAGAAATTTCAATCGTTGTACTGTTGATATTTGGCTCTGTAGACTCATGAGTTTGCCGACCAGTGTGTTAGAACATTTGATATTGTTCTGCTGTTCTTTAAGAGTCTCTTCATTTTCCTTTAGTCTTAGTATCTCCTTTAGAATTGATAATTTCTATTTACCTGTTTTTATGTTTTCTTATTTTTTTCTACCATCCTTAATATGTGCTCTTAAATCCATCCTGTAAATTTTCATTTAGATATTGTTTTTTACTTTCAGAATTTCTTTTTTTAAAGTTTGTTTTTCTGCTCAGATACTTTGCTCATACATTAAAGAGCATATGTCCCTTAAAGATTTTGACCATATTTTCTTATTCTTTGTATCAAATAGCGAAATCAAACATCTGATCTATCCCGGGGTTGGTGTTCTGTTGACTCCTTGACTGTGGATCACAGTTTTCTGTTTCTTTCGCTCGGTTACAGTTATAGGATTGAATGCCATGTTTCCTTCTTTTTGAGAGTGTTCATGTTTGTTCTAGAAGACTGATTGATCACCTTGAGTTTGTATGGGTTTGGGTTTTTTGCTTTATTTTGCAAGATTTATGGGGCAGTCAGAGTGACTCCTGCCGCTTGGATGTGGTGGGGCCTGGCTTCCACGCCGGGCGTCTGGGTTTGGTCTGGTTTGGCTTAGACGTCGTTGGTGTTGGTCCGGAGCAGGCTGTCCTCCAGGGCGTGGTCCCTGGTCTTGAGGGAGGGAAGGGAATGTGAAGGTATGTCTTTGTCAGGATGCTCCAGAGAAACAGATGCCAGAGGAGGTACATGATGTACTATGAAGAGCTGGCTCACATGACTATGTGGTCCCTGGTCTTGAGGGAGGGAAGGGAATGTGAAGGTATGTCTTTGTCAGGATTCTCCAGAGAAACAGATGCCAGAGGAGGTACATGATGTACTATGAAGAGCTGGCTCACATGACTATGGAGGCCGAGAAGTACCCAGATCTTCACTCGGCCAGCTGAAAACTCAGGAAAGCCGGTGGTGTCAGTTCTAGACTTAAGATTCAGGAAGAGCTGATGTTTGGTTTGAGTTGAAAGGCAGGAAAAAGATCTCTATTTCAGCATAACACAGTGCGAGTGGAGGAGCTGTGGAAGTTACACAAAGTCCCAGCCATTTTGCTCTGTTCAGATACTCAACTGACTCGGTGAGGCCCACCCACACTGGGAGGCAGTCAGTCTGCCGGTCAGATGTTAATCTCACAGGACACCTCCACACACAGCCCAGGGTAATACTTGTTGGCCACATGTCTGGGCACCCAAGGCCCAGGCCGCTGGACACTTAAATTCACCTTTAGCCCTAGCTGGTTGCTCAGTGGACAGAATGTCAGCCTGTGGATGAAATTTGGGTCCTGGGTTTGATTCTGGTCAAGGGCACTTGCCCTGGTTGGGGGCTCAGTCCCCAATAGAAACACCTCATCATTGGTGTTTCTGTCTCTCTCTCCCTCTCCCTTCCTCTTTGAAATCAGTGAACTACTTTAAAAAAATAAATTCACCTGTATATGCTGTTAATGCGAGTTTTCCGCCCTGGCTGGACAGGAGCACCAAATCCCTCAGGCCTGCTCGTTCTCTGCCACCCTGTTCTGTTGGGACCTCCCAGAAGTCGCTTTGCTGAGCTTTGGGCAGTTTCACTCCATCCACGTGCATTTTGGTCCTTTCGGGTTCCCTGTGCAGAGTTCTGGGGACACCCCTCCTGCACAGCTCCTCTCTCTGTGCCCGCCTCCCAAAGATTCCAGCTCTCGGAACTCTGATCTTCACCTTCACATTCTAGCAGGACTTCCGGTCCCTCCACCACGTTGGGGAATTATCCCCAGGACAAAAGTAGAGTTTCAGTGGAAGAGATGATTTTCTTCCAAAATTATAGCTACCTCTCTGATTATATTAAACTAGAGGCCTGGTGTATGAAAATTCATGCAAGTACAGGGGAGGGGTGTCCCTCAGCCTGGCCTGCCCCCTCTCACAATCCAGGAGCCCTCAGGGACAGGAGGCGACCTGGCAATCAGGGGAAGGCAATGCCCCGTCACATCTCTGCTGCTGCCTCTTCCGGCAGCGCAAGCCTCAGCCGGCCCTGGCTACCTGAGCCTCGGGCAGCCCTGGGTGGTGGGCAGCCGGCATTTGAGGTTTATCTGCACCTTGGGCAGGCCCGGGGCAGCTGGGGGACTCTGGAGGACTGGGCGCTGCCATCTTGGAGGGTGTGACAGTCAATTAGAATATCCACACCATCATCTTTGTGATGGTGTGATGGTCAATTAGCATATTCCCTGCTTATTGGCTGTGGGTGCTGCCATCTTTGAGGTCGGAGCGTTCAATTAGCATATTCCCTCCTTATTGGCTATGGGCACCATCATTATTGCAATGGTGTGAGGGTCAATTAGCATATTCCCTCTTTATTAGATAGGACGGAGTGGACAGATTTTAAAATAGTATTGTAGTGATGTAATCCTTTGGGCGAAGGTTAGGACAGAGGGGTGGTGGGCTCAGAGTAAAAAGTAATTGAACCCCATTTCCTACTTAGTGTTGGAGTCAGAGCCAGGCAGATGCTCTGGTCCCAGGCTTTGCAGGAACATGTAGTGATGGGATGTGGTGGGGAAGGGGGAGAGGACTGGAATGCCTGCCTGCCATACATGAAACAACTCCATTGGATGCCTCCTTTTATTCAGCCTCTCCCTGTCCTCCTGTCATATTGCACTTATTCTTGGTTTTAGCCCAGTCTTCTTGAAGTACAGGGAGCAAGTCAGTTCATTGTATTTTTGTGAGATTGGCTTAATTATTTGAAGACATTTATTCGCTGTTCCTTTAGTCTTTCATTGTCTTGGCCCAGATCCTCATCCATCTATCCATCCTTTACTTTCTCAGAAGTTGAATTCTCCCACCACCTCTCTTTATGTAGATCTAGAACTGAAAGAGTTGAAAACCTAAGAAACCTCACAAAGAGAAAGACTGTAGCTGGAGGGCTCACTTGTGTCAAGTTGTTGGAAAGGTCATTTCTGATACTCCCCTTCCTCAAATCTCAATTTGTTCCCTTGTTTGTTCTCCTTTAGCAGTCTTTTTTTTTTCACGACCCTTAGCAAAGTTTGCAGTCAGAATATGGGCATTTTTGTCTGTGTCCTAAGTTGGACTGTGCGTTCCCTGATGGCAGGCACAGTGACAGTAAATCTTAACTTAATGACTTTAGTTCTTAGCAAATATTTGTTGGAATGAATGATGAATTCAGACCCTACATCATGTCATGACAGCATCTGATTTTTAGGATGTTGTGCATGTACTGTTACTTAATACTGTTCTCGGTGTCAGTAGGCGTGAATGATGGCGCTGCTTGAAGTGTATGCAGACATATGTGTGGCTGTCTCTCTCTCAACTTTGTCCCCACTTCTACTCCAGTCTTCTTAGCTCATTGCCGTACTAGAGACACTGCTACTAAAGGTTTGCAGGTACCTTTCTGGTCATTTTTCTCATAAGTAAGAATACCTATGTTCTTGTTATACATATATGTTTGCATGTATTTTTGTGTAGCAATGGAGTTAGAGTGCTCAATTACCATAGCAATTGGTTTGATAATCAGATTTTTTCAATGCTTACTTTACTTTCAGATTAGTCATAAGTAAGGTACATACATGATTTCTCAGTTCCCACATCTGCTAAAGGATTGATTTGAGTGAAATGAAATTGGAGATTTCTTAGCTCTAAATTCAGTGTTATATAATTCAGCTCTATTAGACACGAACAGTGGGGTGTTCTGCTTAATATGGAAAGGTAGGAAGATTAAAATCAAAATTGACTTTGGGCCGGGACCGGTTTGGCTCAGTGGATAGAGCGTCGGCCTGGGGACTGAAGGGTCCCAGGTTCGATTCCGGTAGGGGGCGTGTATCTTGGTTGCGGGCACATCCCCAGTAGGAGGTGTGCAGGAGGCGGCTGATTGATGTCTCTCTCTCTCGTCAATGTTTCTAACTCTCTGTCTCTCTCCTTTCCTCTCTGTGAAAAATCAATAAAATATATTTAAAAAAAAATTGACTTTGGATAGCAAAAGAAAATTTGGGGGTAAGTTGTTAAAATGCTCCATTTTCTCCCCTCCCCCTCTAAAAGTGACTAGAGAACATTAGCTTTGGAAATTAGTAATGAGGCTTTGGCACTAGGAAGTTTGCTCTTGATTGATTCAGTAAAGCTCGCTGATGATATATCCTAAAGTGAATTTTCAACCCAACTCTCTGAATTTTCTCACCACACTGTTTGTTTATTTATCTTCATTTTTAAAAAGTATAAAAGTGGCCCTGGCTGATTTAGCTCAGTGGATAGAGTGTCGGCCTGTGGACTTAAGGGTCCTGGGTTTGATTCTGGTCAAGGGCACGTGCTTGGGTTGCAGGCTCAATCCCCAATAGGGGGCATGCAGGTGACAGGCGATCAATCTCTCATAATTGATGTTTCTGTCTCTCTCCCCTTCTCCCTTCCTCTCTGAAATCAATAAAAATATTTTAAAAAATAAGTAAAAATAAATGTTTAAAAAAAGTATACAGCCGAAACCGGTTTGGCTCAGTGGATAGAGCATCGGCCTGCGGACTGAAGGGTCCCAGGTTCGATTCCAGTCAAGGGCATGTACATTGGTGGCGGACACATCCCCAGTAGGGGGCGTGCAGGAGGCGGCTGATGGATGTCTCTCTCATCGCCGATGTTTATAACTTTCTATCCCTCTCCCTTCCTCTCTGTGGAAAATCAATAAAATATATTTAAAAAAAATTAATAAAGGCATACAAAGTGGATTTGGAAACATGGCTGTATTTATCTATCTAATCCAGTGGTTGGCAAACCGCGGCTTGTGAGCCACATGCGGCTCTTTGGCCCCTGGAGTGTGGCTCTTCCACAAAATACCAAGGCCTGTGTGAGTCTATTTTGAAGAAGTGGCGTTAGAAGAAGTTTACGTTTAAAAAATATGGCTCTCCAAAGAAATTTCAATCGTTGTCCTGTTGCTCTTTGGCTCTGCTGACTAATGAGTTTGCCGACCACTGTGCTAGTGCATCAGGCACTTTTTTGTTTACGAAATACATAGCAAGTGAGATCACCCCGGATGTTTAGGTGAAGGAGGGAAATTAACCAGGGTGAGCATGAAATACTGCACCTCATCCTGTGCTCATCTCTGAACACCTAGAGGTCATGGGCCATTCCTTTTTATCTTTTTAATAGGCTTTGATTCATTTTTTTTTTGGAGAGAAAGGAAGAAACAGAGAGAGAGAGAGAGAGAGAGAGAGAGAGAGAGAGAGAGAGAGAGAGAGAAAGTGGAAACATTGATGATAGAAAAATATCGATCGGACGCCTTGCACATCCCCTACTGGGGATCCAGCCTGCAACCCGGGCATATGGCTTGACTGGGAATTGAGCCAGCAACCTCTTGGTACATGGGATGGTGCTCATTTGAGCCATCCTGGCAGGGTTTGGCCACTCCTTTTTATTTATTTATTTTAAAAAAAATACATTTTTATTGATTTCGGAGAGGAAAGGAGAGGGAGAGAGAGATAGAAACATCAGTGAGAGAGAATCATGGATTGCCTGCCTCCTGCTCGCCCCCAGTGGGGATCAAGCCCCCAACTGGTCACGTGCCCTTAACTGGAATTGAACCTGGGACCTTTCAGTCTGCAATACGATCCTCTATCCACTGAGCCAAACCAGCTAGGGCTCGACCGTTCCTTTTTAACTCCTCTTATGAACTAGGATTGACTTGACTTGAAGACATTATGTATAGGTGATCCTACGTAATAATCCTATATAATAAAAGTGTAATATGCTAAGTGTCCAATCAGTTGACAGTTTGGTCAGCTGCTCAGGCAGTAGCTATGATGTGCACTGACCACTAGGGAGCAGACACTGTGATGGGTAGGTTAGTCGCATCCAGCCGATGGGGGCTGGGTGAGAGGGCCAGACATGACCGGGAGCCCTCCCGCGGCCCCTTCCCGGCTGGCCTACCTCCCGCAGTGCCTCTCTGGCTGGCCGGCCCCCAGTGGCCCTGATCGGGCCGGGATGCGATGGCCCCAGTCCCTCCAGTTGCCAGGCAGACCGAGGGACCCCACCCAGGCGTGAGTTGGTACATCAGGCTTCTAGTACAAAGTAGTATCTTCCAGAAGCACAGCAACGGAAGCGATTGGAACATCCTGGTACTTTGTACTTTGCTCTTGGTTCCATTAGCCTGGTAAAAGCAGGTCTCAAGTTTCAAAAGATATGGCAGTGAAAAATTGGAAACAACCCAATTATTCCCCAATAGGTATTTGCTTAAAGTAAACCTACTTCAGTACGTAGTGCCATACAACTGTTTAAAATCGTGCAAGTGTAAATTGTTGATGTAAAGATGTAAAATTATAAAAACAAGGACAGAGACTTATTATTTTAGGGTGGTGAAATTTTATATGACTTTTAGTTCTTATTCCTAGTTTGTTCTTTTTTAAAGCAATGAGCATATACTATTTTATAGTCAGAAAAACCTTATTTCAGATAAATGATGGGAGAAAAACTTGAGATTTTTAATTTTAAGTGGAGAGAAGACTATTATTGCTCAGTTCTAGCTTCTGAATGACAGAATTGCATGCAATTGGGTTGGGTGGTGACAGGATTGGTTCCGAAGGCGTGTAGTTCTGAGGAGATTTGAGCAGGGAGTCAAACAAACAGGAAGGGCCACAGATAGGGACCACAGAGGTGGAGCAGTGAGGTGAGGGAAACTTGTGAGGTGAAAGCTACCGCACGTGTTTGTGGATGGCAGGCGGGGTGAGCAACAGGAAAGGGCCTAGACGGTTAGGGTTTTAGTTTGGGAGATGGGGTGATGGTGACACCCATCAGCTAAGACTGAGACTAGAAGAAGAAGTGGCTTAGTTTCTGTCCTCCGGGCCTTTCAGCTCTCTCTCTCTGTGCAGGTTAGACGTGGGGAGGTGGAGGGTAAATTCAGTTTGACATGGAGCCTAACAGCAGCAGTCTGGAAGTCAGTCTGGCTGGATTTGAATCGTCTCTCTCTGCCATTATTCACGTGAGACTTGGAGCGACTTCACTCTCTGAGCCTTAGTTCCCTCACCTGTAAACTGGGGAGGATAGTGCTACCCACTTCTACAGCTACTCCTGGGACTAAGGAAGCAGGTGTCCGTTAAAAATAAGAGGTACCTCGAGATACGAGTGCCCTAACATACAAGATTTTTGAGATACGAGCCGTCGAGCGAGCGATTTTTGCTTTGAAATACGAGCAACGGTTGAGATAGGAGTCATCGCGCGGATCGGCCGGCTGCACACGACCCACCAGTTTACCGCGACTCGAGCGTCTCACAGTTTCCCACGCCTCAAGGTTACGGAACGAATTAAACTCGTATCTCGAGGCACCACTGTATTTCACATGCAGCAGTAACTGGGAAACAGTAATAACTGCGGCGTCCGGGCTGTCAGAAATGTGGCCCTGAATTCTAGGCAGAGCAAGCACCGTGTAAAGTCTGCTTCATCCCGTCTGTAACTTAGTCCTAATGCTGACGTTCAGCCAGCCATCTTAGAAACGAGACTTCTGGAACTTAGGTCTGCTTATAATAGCGGTTTTTCCCGCTATCTGTGTAGCAGCCACTCTCCAGGAGCGGGACTTGGGATGTTCAAAAGTCCTGTGGCCTAAGAATTCATATTTGACGATTGAATTCAAGAGAACACATGTAAACATGTTGACAGATTTGACGGCTGATATAAACTTCTGTAAATCTTTTATGTCTTCATACTCCACTAATGGAAGATAAAGGATGGCAAGCGAAATAGAATATCAGTGGGAGTTTCTTCTTTTGAATTAGTGACAGGGCTCTGCACTTTATATCAATTGGTAACTTATGCCGAGAGTTTCAGTCTCCCTCATTCCGTAAAAAAAAAAAAAAAAAAAAAAATCAGTGCGTTATGTATTGTGGATAACATGCATATGGGGATGACGATGTCCCTCCTGTTTTCCTGTAGTTAGTGCTGTACCCAAATATTCTTTGTTTAATGTGGTCTCATTTGAGGCTGGATATAGTCCCAGAGAGGCCGAGTAACTTGATGCTTGAGGTAGCAATATTTGGGCAATATTTATTCATTCCTCTCTGCTCTTGGTTCTTGAACCTTCTCTCTCCAGTGCTTACCCATGGTTTTGTTAAGTCTTTTCATATTAATTTCATGAGAAATCCAGCTACTCCCCCTTCCACCATGCCTTTGGAGTTGTGTCATTCAAGTCCCAGGTTGTAACTCTTCATGCTGTTGCTTGCTCAAGGCTTCCCAGTGCAAAAATGACGTAACTGCTATTGGTCTTACCCTCTCTGCAATTTGTCTTCCTAAAAAATATGTGTTTTTTTTTTTTTTGGTTAAGGGAACATAAAACTGTCTTTTATATGCCGTAATCAAAATTTCTCTGCTTCCATTCTCCTAAACGAAATGCTTTTTACAGGTTGATTTGCTGCTTAAAGCTTTATTCATGTTTCGGGTGGCTGAGGCAGAGGAACGGGTTCTTTGGCGTCCTCTGTGCCTCCTGAGCTTTGTGACTTTTCCTTTCCAGGTTAGGGAAGTTTTCTGCCGTTATTTCCTCAAACACCTTCTCTATTCCTTTCTCCTTCCTGCCCCTTCTGGCACACCTGCTCTTCTAATACTGTTACGTTTCACATTGTCCCCTAGCTCCCTTACGCTGTCCTCCTGTTTTCTAATTGTTTTATTCTTTTTGGTTCTCTAATTGAGTGGTATTTTCAACCCTGTCTTCTAATTCACTGATTCCATCCTCAGCTTTCCCTAATCTGCTGTGTATTCCTTCCAGTGTATTCTTTCAGACTATTCTTTTTTCATAGTTACTATCTCTTTTTTCATACTGTTGAGCATTTTTAACATTATTACTCTGAACTCTGTTTCAGATAAATTTCTTATCTCTGCTTCATTTATCTCTTCTTCTAGAGAATTAGCTAGTTCGTTCATTTGGGGATTGTTTTTTTGTTTCCTCATTTTCATTGTCTGGGTTTGTGACTATGTTTTAGGTAGACCCTCTGTACCTCTCAATCTCTAGTGCAGGATAGTGTTAAAGGATGTTTCTGACTAATTGGATCAGGCAGAGACTCAAAGCCTCTGGAGACTACCTCCGACTTACATTGTCCCCCGCCTGCCCGCAATCATCCTCAGGGAAAGGTATTTTCCAGTAGGATGTGTCTGTGTCGACTGTCTTCCCACCAGGCAAGGAAAGATGTCCTCTGCCGCATGAGGGAATGACTCAGCCCAGGAAACTTTGGGTGTCTGCCTTCTGAGCTCTGTCCCCCGAGTCCCCAGTCCTGGCTTCTGCTCTCACAGCTCCAGTCCCCTTCACCCTCCCTCTGCCAGAGCACAAGGTGGGTGGCTCCACAGGGAGTTTTTGTGCTCGAACTCTCAGCTGCCACCCCCTGGCAGACAGCACTCCATGCTTTTAACAGCCAGATGTTATGTGGGTTCCCTCCTCGTAGGGTACTCTGTGCTGGAGAGCCCAGCTTGGGGATTAGATCCCAGAGTTCTCAGTGGCACCCCCACCGCTGAGAAATCTCTCTAGGACTTCAGTTGCCGTCTGTGGTGCCAGGCCAGCCCTTTTGTGCCGCCGCCCCTCCCACCAGTCTCTGTGTGGTCCTTGGTGTCAGGGTGCTCTCCTCTGAGTTTTCCATCGAGTGTTCAGGAAGCCTTCCCGTGTTTCAGTTTAATTCCGCTTGTTCCTGGGAGCATGCCCTGTAGCATCCTCCCACTCTGCCGCCATTTTTAATCCGGGGGTAGCTTATGCTTCATTGACAGCTTTGTATTTTTTAATAGCTGCTGCATGTGTTCTCATTTTTCCCTTTATTGATTAAGGTGTTACATGTGTGTCCTTATCCCTCCAGTGCCCCCCTCCCCACTCATTCCCTCCTCCCCCTGGTGTCTGTGTCCTTTGGTTATGCTTATGTGCATGCATACAGTCCTTTGGTTGTTCTCTCCCCCTCACCCCCATCCTCCCCTACCTTCTCTCTGAGGTTTGAGCATCTGATCGCTTTTGAACTATTTAATTCCCATTGTGCATTGTATTTTATTTTTCCTGTGGGATCAAAATTATATAAGAAAATGGATAGAGTATATGTGTATCTCATGTAAAATTGGTGATAGTAAAAAACAGCTGTTTGTGTATTTCTATTTAGCTTGAGAAGTAAAACAGTACCTACCAGAACTTTTTAAGCTTGTATCTTACTAATCTTTTTCACCTGCTGCTTGTAATGTTTCTCTATTTTGAAACTAGGTTGGATTTTTAGTTTTGCGTCATTACAAAACATTGTGACATTGGAGGAAACATCATACCTGCCACTTAATTCATCAACTCCTCAGTTAATCTGGATTTGCCATATCCTGCTAATTTGTTCATTTCAATCACAGTTTTGCCCCTCTTGGTCTTTGTGGATTAGTATTAATTTTTTAAAAAATACATTATTATTGATTTCAGAGAGGAGGGGAGAATGAGAGAGAGAGAGAGAAACATCAATGATGAGAGAATCATTAATTAGCTGCCTCCTGCTTGCATGCCCCCCACTGAGACTTGAGCCTACAACCCAGGCATGTGCCCTGATGGAGAATTGAACCGTGGCCTCCTAGTTCATAGGTCAACACTCAGCCACTGAGCCACACTGGCCAAGTGGATTAGTATTCAATCTAATAAAAGAGAAACATGCAAATGGACTGCACCTCTGCTATGCCTGCAAGCCATGCCCACCAGCCAATCAGGAGTTAGTATGCAAATTAACCAATCCTAGATAGCAGTTAATTTGCATGTTCCTGAGCAGAGCGAAGACTGAAGACAGTGTAGAAGGAAGCCAATCTTCCTGCAATGGGCATCTAGTTATTTCTATAAATCTCAGTATGTCAGTGCTTTTAACTGTGTTGATATTCTCACCCTCTCCTTCTCTTCCTCTCTTCCCCCCTCTCTCCTTTACCCCATCTCTGGAGATACGTTGTACATTAAATAATTTTATGCAATGATTTTTAGACAACTAAAAAATGGTTTGTAAACTTAACTTCAAACCACTTAACTCAGTTCCTAGGTTGTTCATTGATCATTTGTTATATTGCTTTGGCAAAATGTGAGCTAAAACATACTCGGAGAGAATCTCAGGATTATGGGAGGTTCCTGTAGTTAGCATAGAGATGCTTTTCATTAGCATCTAACCTGTGTTACATAATTTGTGCATGGTTGTGGGAAAGCTGAAAAATTCACTACAGGTTTTTCTCAAGAAGATTTAAAATAGGAGCATTCTTTTCTTATAATTTGTTGCTGAGTGTGGCCCTGACTGGCATTGCGCTGGAAGGTTGCGGCTCCGCTTCACAGCCAGGGCATGTGCCCACGTGGCTGGCTCAGCCCCCCAGTAAGGAGCATGCAGGAGGCAGCTAATCGAAGTTTCACTCTCACATCCGTGTTTCTCTCCCTGCTTCTCTGAAAATCAACAAACATTCAAAAGAGAAAAAGAAAGAGAAAGAAAGAGAAAGAAAAGTAACCACCCTGGAGGATATGTAGAAATAAGCCAGTCAGTGAAAGAAAAATACCACAGGCTCTCACTCATTTATGGGTAATAAAGAACATTATAACCTGGTGGATAAAAAGATAGCTACAGAGGCAGAAAAGCATGGAGCGGACTGTCACATTACAGCAGGAAGGCTGGGGATAGTATGCATGCCTATAAGCATAACGTATGGACACAGACACTGAGGGGGTGGGGTAAGGGCATGTGCCAGGGGGTAGGGAAGGCCAGGGGAGGGTCAGTGGGGAAAAATGTACTACTATTTATAATACCGGAAACAATACAAAAGTAAAAAATAGAATCCTTATTTAAAGCAATCTATGGTTAAGACTTGAGTCTCTCATACTCAGTATGTAATGCTTTAATTGCTGTGTATGTCAGTAGCACATTTTGTAACTTGTAGAGATACCTTACCCCTTGCTAAAGGCTGCTTTTCAAATGAGCAGCGATTAATGGATGACTTCTAAAGTATGTCAGATTGTCCGGCCAGTGTGGCCCAGTGGTTGAGCATTGACCTATCAACCAGGCGGTCACGGTTTGATTTCCTGGGCAGGACACATGGCTGGGTTGCTGTCTTGATCCCAGGTGTGGGGCATGCAAGTGGCAGCTGATCAATGATTCTCATCATTGATGTTTCCATCTCTCTCCTTTTCCCTTCCTCTGAAATCAGTAAAATATATTTAAAAGATGTCAGATTTAGGGTCAGACTATTTTGATGATCTATATAGTCAGATGCATTATGCATGTACCACTGGCTCACCCATACTTACTACCTTTAGATATTTAAAATACTCATGAAATGATCTGCTAATTCCCAACAACTTTTAATAAAATAAAAACTAATGTCTTACAGTATTTGATTCTTCTTGTGCAGTGCTTTTGTAACAGTAATATCTTTTTCTATCGAAACCATTGACGTTCTCGGGGTTTAGGTAGCACTGTAAAATTTTATATGTGAAGAATATAATATTTAGAGTTTAAAGGATTTGGTGATATATTGTGTATAGCTAGAGATTTCATTTATATTTTCTTTTTCCATGGTTTATGCTAGAATTGAAAAGACTGATCATTTATGTGGGGGAAAAGTTGTTAAATATGTCTGTGAAGTACAAAAACCCTTTAATCTTGATTATTACAATATTATTTTTGTAAATAAAACTATTTTGATGCAGTGTTTTAATGTTTATCCATCCATCTATCCATACACCCCTCAAATTGGATACCGTTTAGGGTTTTACTTGCTAACAATTGGCGTTTGAACTAGAAGATGGTTCTATAGAAATGGAATCTGGAAATAGGTATTGATTTTAGACAGGCAATTTCTAATTTACAAATAATTTACACATTTAAACCCTGTCCCTGAGCTCCTCTTCCAGTTGCTTTTAAAGAACATGTAAGGTCATCAATAAGAGAAAGAAATGGACAGCAGAAATATTTGGGGTCAATAAATATAGACTCAAATCTACATTATGATCCATTTCCCTAAAACTGTTTTTCTTTAAATGCCTCGGTAGTTTTTTGCTTTTTATTGCCACACTATTAGAATTCTATCAGTTAGGGGTTCATTAGTGTTAACTAGCATCCTTGTTGAAAATTGCAAATTTAGTGAAAGTGAATTATTTCAGCCCAGTTGGTTTCTTTCTGTCAGTTACCTGGTGAAGCCACACTGAGGCAGGAGGAGTGGCAGCTGGTAATTTGGGGGTACTTAGGCGACAGGATTATTACTAAGCGGGGTGATTGGCACGTCATGATGTAAAGTTTAGGGAAGTGAGAGTGCTAACAGTTTGAGAATTTGTCCAGATGGGGCGGGTGTAGAGTCGGTGAACTCCAGTGTGTGTTCTGCAGGGTCCGTAATGTCTTTGAGAACCAGTTGGCTGGCCGGGGACTGACCAAGATAAGTGATATTGTTTTATTAGGAATATTTAGTGAATTCCATCGTGTCAGTTCAAAAATTACAGTTTGAGACGGAACTCATTTCTAGGTTAGGTTTGAGCCTGTGAGCTTGTCTCTGTCCTCTGCTGTCATCAGGTGCTCTCACTGGATAACAACAAGCTGGCTTTGGCTTTTCTGTCCTCATTATGGAACTTGTGGCCAGTCATGAACTTGTTCGTGGAGGCAGTGAGGAGGAGGTGCAGGCAGGGATTAGAATAAAGTAAGAGAAGCCGCTCAGAGAGCAGAAGAGGGCCTGGGGGCTCAGGGGCGCGGCTGTGAAAGGCGTCAGTACCATTGGGAGGTTGACAGGTTATCTTCCTGCAAAGTAATTCCCGCTCCCGGTGACACCGCTGCCAGTGAGTCCCGGTGAAAGTGACCTTGCACTCATACTGACTTGTGAATCCACGGCGATTACAATACGTAGATTTCCCCCCAGTGAAATGATGTAGAATAATAGAATGTTGACTTTCATTTCATATCTACAAATGTGTGAAGTTTTAGGAGGCAGATTTCAAAATGTTTTTCTTCCTGACAATTGAATGCTTTAATAAAAATTATTTTCAAGCTTAAATAAATGTTAGCGGTGAATTTGAATTAATTTTATGTCTGTTTGGGGGGTTGTAGTTACATTAAATAGTCCTCAATTAGGGATAATTGTCTTGCATCCTTATCTCTCATCATAATCTGTTTTTCTTCACACAGTGTTATAGTTTTGCTGCTGGACTCTTCCCTCCCTTCCCCCACCCCATCAGGATGATATGAGACTTGAAAGAAGACGATGCATACAGGTGACTCAAGTTTTAAAATACAGTAAGACTGTGGCTGGTGAGAGAATGTGGAATATTGTGAATGGGGGAGCTTTCTGATAAACACTGTAGTGGGGAGAATTATTTCGATCAGTCATGCAAAAATAGCTGGGCTGTTTGTTTAACTTGATTTTGGAAATCAGTTTGATAATTAGTGGCTTATAGTGGTAGTAATACAAATACAGCTTAGTAATTGCTGGTACTTAACCTTTTAAAAAGTGGATGGTTGAGTTAATACTTTGAGAATTGAATTTATTTTCTGTTAAAAATAAGTAAACTATTTCCTTTATAGTTGAATGCATGTTTCCTTGAGATTCCTGTTAGAATAGAACAAGTCTTTTAAGGATGTAACAGTGTCTCTGAGATTAAATTAAGGATGTTATACCTGCTGTATTATCCCTTTATAAAATATGGCCTGGGATTTTGACCCTCCCTCCTTTCCTTCTTTCTTCTCTCCCTCCTTCCCTCCTTGCCTTTCATCCTTTTGTCAGTTATATGGGAACAGCAGTAGGGAGTCATTTTTGAAAGAATATTTTTGACTGTTTTATAATTAATTGAGATGCTCTTAACCATATATGGGAAAATTGAAGCTAATTCATGTATGGCTATGTTCAAACTCTTGAAAATGTGGTGTAGCTAATGGATAAAGTGTCACTCACTTTTAAACTTGTATCTTCTGAAATTAGGCCGATTATGAGGCGTTTTGTTGAACCAAGTGGCTTATTTTCGGAGACTTTGTCAAAGATGGTCTTACTTGATTATATTTATAAATCATTTGAAAATGTGGTTTCAACTGGAAAAGAACTAAGTGCATAAATCCTGGATAGATATTTAATTACATTATTGGTGTGGCTGTTAACGATTTTGTCATTGGTTTTGTTTTTAGTGATCTTTGTTTTAAAAAGGAAAAGCTAACTTTTTTTTTTTTTACTTTGGAGTGGATTTAAAAAAATAACTCGGTGTACTATTTTGTATAAAAAAGTGTGCTTGAACATATTTGCAAATTAAATTATAGATCAAATAGTATTTTACATTCACGAGGGACTTAAAGAATATGATGCTAATCCTTTTTACCTGAAAGGCGGGTGAGTAATCTGTCTCTCAAGCGTGCACATACATTTTTGCCTGAACACATTAGATGTATGTCTTGTACACAGTCCAGTTGAGTGGCTGATAAAATCAACATGATACTGAGGCTGAATATCACCATCACAGAGAAATAAAGAGAAATATTTACAGAGAAAATTTTAGAGTTTTATGAAAACTTTGCTATCAGATTTTCAGAAAGCTTTCTTTTGAAAGGCTTATCGATAAACTGAAACACCTAAAGAGTCAATGCAATTTATAAAGATTATCTAGTTATTTTTATGAATGCTGGGACACAAACAAAATCTACAAAGGTTACATTTATGACATGATACAGTCTCTTAATTGACCGCGTATTCCTGAAAAATGTTCAGCATTTATTGGCTCTGAAGGCCAAAAGTCAAGAAAGAAGTTGTGGTTCTTTCTAAGAAATGGATTAGCTGTTGATGTATTTCCCTCTAAACAATCTGAAAGTTAATGCTTGTTTTTGACTAGAAAATAACAGCTTTCATAATAATCATTAATGAGGGCAGCAGTTTGCTCTTGTTTTATCACGCACACATTTATTACACTTCAGCGGGTACAATTTCACCACAAAAAGGCCCATAAGGCGTTGTCAGTGGAAGTTATTTCTAGATGCTTATGCACACTTGAAAGAGAATCCGCTGTTTTCCTCAGGCGTTCGAGGTACCGGCTTTATGCTGGTTAGATGCGCCGATACCTCACCTCCTGCCAGTCACAGCCCAATAGATCTTTCTGAACACCGCGCCGCGGTTAACCGTGATGTGTCTCGTGTGTGTGTGTGTGTGTGTGTGTGTGTGTGTGTGTGTGTGCGCGTGCCTGTATTAATTTGTGGATCGTTTCACGTATTTGAATGTATAATTAGAACATAAATAAGGTAAAATTGGATTATTTTGTTAACTTCTGGAAGAAAAATCATTTGTGACAGAACGGTTATTGGCTGACATTTGCTCTGTACCAGGTACTATATAGACACTCTGCCCACGAGGGTCCTTGTGCTTAGGAGTCAAGGAACACATTTCATGTGGAGGAGGGGACACACGTAAACCAATGGCACAGTGGGTGTTTCTGGTGACATTTTAAGATTTATTGCATTCAAGGCCTCTGGACGGAAAGCAGGAAAGACTCTGGTGAAGAGCAGTCACGGTAATGGTTTCACCTGGCACCTAAACACCGATGTTGTCAAGCATCTATGTGTGTGTCCAGCCGTGTCTCTCCTGAGCTCTTGACCGATGTCACTGCCCCCTGGGTGTCTCTCCCTCCCATTCACCTCCCACTCACTCCTGTGAGTGTTAGGGACACCATCCCACTCTCCACCGAGGAACGAGGAAGACCTTTTTATCCCTTCGAATGAGGAGGTAACCAGTTCCGGTTATGCAGGGTGTAGAGTCACTTCCTTCTGAGGGTGCATTTGGAAGATGGACCGACTCAGATCACTGTCGGTCTTGCATTTAAAAATGTATCTGATAAAAGGTCCTTCCTCTGATGCTTTGTGTTTCTGCCCATTCACACTGAGTGGACATAAATTGGCGGAAAGCTGTGGAGCATGGCACTTGGTACCATTCTTTGTTGTTGTTGTTGGTGCTGCCATGGAGTTCTTTAGCAGCTAAAATGGCTACACAGTAGTAACAGGTTAGTCACTGTAGAACTTGGAAGAGTTCTAGAACATACAGAACTGTAACGCTTTGAGATTGAACAGCCTTAGAAGTTTACTTTAAATTGTGCTGGTTTATGTTCTTGTCTTATTCCTTTTCTCTGTGAACTAGCGGCCTTCCTCCCCCTGGCTGCCGGCCCCGCCTCCGCTCCGACCAGAGCAGCTTTTCCGCTCTGGCTCGGAGCCACCAGTCCGCCTTCCCATGCTGCCCAGAGGCCCGGAGCAGCAGGTGGGCAGCATGCCTGTGTTGTCACCATGGCGACGCCCCAAGCGTCCCGCCCTGTCCCTGGCTGCTCCACACCTGTGTATGCAAATTAAGCTGCCATCTTGGTTGGGTTAATTCGCGTACTCCTGATTGGCTGGTGGGCATAGCGAAAGTACAGTCAATTAGCATGTCACTCTTTTATTAGGTAGATTTAATGGCTTAAAACAGTGGTTCCCAATCATTTTTTGGTCATGCCCCACCTAAGCATCTCTAAAGTCCTGATGCCCCCCTTGTGACATAGAATTCTTATTATTCAAAAAGTGAACTCCTGTTCACGTGGAGGAAGCCTAAAAGGCCATTAGCGTGGTCTGAACCAGCTTCCAAAGAACGTGGCATCCAGGAAAGAAAAATAAAAGAATCAAAGGACAGTTGAAGTATCGAAAAAGAAATCACTAAGAAATTGTTAAAAAAATAATATGAAATGAAAAAGTAGCAAATAAAGTTTCAAAACGTAACAGAATTAAAATTCATAAGTATGTCACAATATATATTTATATACTGTATATGAGGCCCCTAGATCCATAAGCAATGCAAAATATTCACTATTAATAGCTCATTCTTAAATTGCCCCCCACCCCCACCCCTGTGGGGTGTATGCTCCATGTTAGGAACCACTGGCTTTAAAACCATTTGATACTTTACTGACTTACAGTCTTTAAAATTTTTTTTTATAACTTACTATAGTCTTTTAAAATTTAAACATTCATTTACTATTAATATTCTTTTATGGCATTACTAGAGGCCTGGTGCACGAAATTCGTGCACGGGGTGTGTGTGTCCCTCAGTCCAGCCTGCACCCTCTCCAGTCTGGGACCCCTCGGGGGATGTCCAACGGCCAGTCAGATATCCCTCTCACAATCCGGGACTGCTGGCTCCTAACCACTTGCCTGCCTGCTTGATTGCTCCTAATGCTTCTTCCTGCCAGCCTGATCGCCCACTAACTGCTCCCCTGCTGGCCTGATTGACGCCTAAATGCTCCTGTGTAATTGCTCTCCTGCCAATGCAATCGCCCCCAACTGCCCTCCACTGCCGGTCCAGTCACCCCCATCTAGCCTGATCGCTGTCAACTGCCCTCCCCTGCCGGCCTGATGGCCCCCAACTGCTTTACTCTCCTGGCCCAGTGGCCCCCAACTGCCTTCCCCTGCTGGCCTGGTTACCCCCAACTGCCCTCCCCTGCAGACTTGGTTGTCCTCAACTGCTCTCCCCTGCTGTCCTGATCTCGCCCTCATCTACCCTCCCCTGTTGGCCTGATCTTTCCCCAAATGCCCTCCTCTGTTAGTCTGGTCATCCCCAACTGCCCTACTCTGCTGGCCTGTTTACCCCCGACTGCCCTCCCCTGCCAGCCTGATCTTACCCCAACTGCTCTTTCCTGCTGGCCTGGTCGCCCCCATCTGCCTTTCCCTGCTGGCCTGGTTGCCCACAACTGCCTCCCCTGCAAGGCCACGAGGACCACCTAGGCTTTTATGAGTGTAGTTGTTTATGTCTAATTCGTATTTTACAGACCAGTTGCTATTTATTTAATCTGCTCCTCATTGTTGCTAATTAGTTCATAAGTAATGTTAAGTGACATTACTGTGATGGTCTTTGTGTTCTTCTTTGATTTATTGCTTTAGGTCCAGCTGCTAGAAGTTGAAATTGTTGAGTTAGAAGATATGTATACTTTCAGACTTTTGATATGTATTTCCAAATGTCATTTAAAAGTACAATTTACAATTCTACTAGCCATAAGTTCTCCATATTCTAGAATTCTGGGTTCTTGAAACTGTTGGCCAATTTGATAGGCAAAACACAATTTAATATTTTAATTTGCATTTGTTTGAATATTAGTGAGATTAAGTTTCCTGTGTTTGTTATTCATATGTTCTGTGAAATTTCCTTTTCTTTAATGTTCACCAGAGGATATTTTTTACCTTTGATTTCTAGAGAGGGGAGGGGAGGGAAGGAGAGGGGAGAGAGAGAGAGAGAGAGAGAAAGAAAGAGAGAGAGAGAGAGAGAGAGAGAGAGAGGGAGAGAGAGAGAGAGAGAGAGAGAGAGAGAGGGAGAAATATTCACGTGAGACTGACACATCGGTTGGTTGCCTCCCACACTCGCCCTGGGGCGGGGAGTGAACCTTAACCCAAGTGTGTGCCCTTTGGTCCGAGGCCACAACTCTGACTACTGGGACAGACTGGCCAGGGCGGAATTTCCTTTCAGTGTTCTTTCTGGTTATTTCTCTTGGATTTTTTATTTCTCGTTAATTTATAAGAGTTCCTCATTGAAACCTTACTCTATGCCAAGAACTATTCTGATTTATATTTATTAACTTATATTGTCTTGACTATAACTCTGAGATAGGTTGATGACTAGTTGAGCTAGGTTACAAACCCAGGATCATGACTCCTGACTCTTAACCAGTGTGTTCCCACTTGGTTACTTCTGCTGATACATTGTCCAGTTTGCATTTGTGTTTTAATTTTGCTCATCGTGTCTTTTCATACAGGAGTTTTAAGTTTCTGTATGGAGGGACTAGGTCTTATGCTGTTAACGGTGGTGACCTTTTATTTTATGTACTAATGGCCCGGTGCATGACATCTGTGCACTGTAGGGGGGTGTCTCTCAGCTCGGCCTGCACCCTCTCGCAGACCAGGCCCCTCAGGGATGTTCACCTGCCAGCTTAGGCCCGATCCCTCAGGGGGGCGGGGGGGGGCAGTCAGACATCTCGCTCCCTCGCAATCCGGGGCTCTTGCAGTGTGGGAACCCTCTCTCCTTCCCACCTGCCTGCAGCAGAGGCGGGAGGGGCTTAGCTGTGAGGCTTCTGGCTGAGCGGTGCTCCTGCTGTGGGAGCGCACTGACCACCTGGGGCTCCTGCATTGAGCATCTGCCCCCTGGTGGTCAGTGAACGTCATAGTGAGCACTCTTTCTGCTCCTCGGTTGATTTGCATATTGGGGTTTTATTATATAGGATTACATTTACTCTTAAAGGGATTCTCAAGGGCTTCATAAATAATTTACTCTGCTTTTGATACGATACAATAAACTTATCTGTATGAACTTTTCTGGAAATATTATGAAAGTAGTTACTGCTTTAAAAAGGAACATGTGTTCTTAAACAAACAAATATGAGTTGTGAAGAATGTGTATTATTGACAGTGATTTGAATTGTAGATTCAAGTGAAATAAAATATTTGTTTTGGTTCTTGGAATAATTCCGTGGAGTTGGTTTTGGAGTTCTAGAAAATGGAAGATTTGGCCATTGTTTTAAAGGCTTTTTGAATAAATTTTGGTTTACTTTACGAAGATACTTTAAAAGGGAAAACCCAAGCTAAGAAACTGATGCACAAAGTTTTTACCGCTTAAGTTTGGGTAGTGCAGATCAGCTTCACAAGAGCAGCTTGAGATTTTATTGTTGGTGCTTTTCTCCCTCTTCCTTTGGGGGCTGACAGGAGTCTGCCTCGTGGCCCCTCGTTAGTTTGGTGGGGCTTGTGCATTCGTTACTCTAGTCTTTATAGGTGCAGAGACGCGGGGCATTAAATGGGTGTGTGCTTGAGATTCTCAGAGAGAAAAGCGCAAAGAGGCTTATTTCCATTTTTACACACCCTGCACAAAATACACTACATGGGATCAAGTACTCAAAAAGTAGACACTTGAAAATGTGACCCTGTTAATACTAAAAAAGCCAAAAACATATTTTTTGTTGTTGAATGCTTGCATTTCTGTAGGCTGCTGGTTGTAGCCAGTCTTTTTTCTTCCTACTTTAATTCTTCTTTTTTAGTGTATTTTATTGATTTTTTTACAGAGAAAAAGGGAGAGGGATAGAGAGAGTTAGAAACATCCATCAGAGAGAAATATCTATCAGCCGTCTCCTGCACGCCCCCTCCTGGGGATGTGCCCACAACCAAGGTACATGCTCTTGACTGGAATCGAACCTGGGACCCTTCAGTCCACAGGCTGATGCTCTATCCACTGAGCCAAACCGGTTAGGGCAGTGGTTGGCAAACTGTGGCTCTCGAGCCACATGTGGCTCTTTGGCCCCTTGAGTGTGGCTCTTCCACAAAATACCACGACCTGGGTGAGTCTATTTTGAAGAAGTGGCGTTAGAAGAAATTTAAGTTTAAAAAATTTGGCTCTCAGAAGAAATTTCAATCGTTGTCCTGTTGATATTTGGCTTTGTTGAACTTGCTGACCACTTGGTTAGGGCATAGTCGTATTCTTTTAGGTTATATTTAACTGACAGGTTAAATTTAGATTGTACTTTTCTCCTATATTAAACATTAATTACTCAATATCTATGCATATATTAATTTAATCTATTTTGGAAGTAAAAAAAGAAATACGTTTTCTTTCCTTCCTTTTCACATGTTAGTAGTAGTAAGACCCCTTTTCATTTTTAGTTTTTATATTCTCCTTTGGTTTTAATTTTTAGTTTTTATACTTTTACTTCACTTTAATACAATAATGTGTTTATAGCTGACTTTTTACTTAAAAGAATGACTGTCTTCCAAGAAAGATGAAATCAAGTAACTATGCTATCTTTCTTTCTGCCAATTTCTATTTCTTTTTAAAAGTTTTTCTCTTGATATTATTAACATTTTCTAAAGCTTATTTAAATCTCTCTTTCTTGACACATCAGTTGTAGACAGTTTCTCTTGATTTCCCAATATAGGAATGAGGGCTTTCGTATCCTCTATGTTACTTCTTGCTTCTCCCCTTTTACCCACCAATTACTTTTACGTTGTTTTTAAGTATATACACTCACACACCTGTCCTTAACTGTAACTGAATTACACGTTCTGTGTGTTGTTGTGTGTGAGAATTGAAGACAGGAAAGTGTACTGGAAGAACACAGGGTATAAGGAGCTATAGGGTATAAGTGTCTTCCACTCACAGGAGAATGTTACATCGGACTGAGGCTCAGGGCAATGTACCAGTGGTTTTAAGTCCGGAGTAATTGTATGATATGCATTCAGTTGATCACACAGCACACAGTGAATTGTCTAGTAATAATCAAGCCGATTTCTGCTCCTCCTCCTCCAGTTTTCCTTTCTACCCAGGGTGGCACCTGCCACTTCCGCTGTGGTCCCGGTGCCAGCTTTCGGCTCTAGGCCTCGCTGACGTTTCTTTAATTATTGGCACGATCCCGTTGACCTGTAGTCTTGAAGTCTGTGGGAATCTGGCTCACTGATGTGCCTCCATCCCATGCTTTCGATAGTTGGTACCATGTTTGTGAGGCGTTACTGCTGATTGGTGGATATCAGTGAGGGTGAGGATGAGTATGCTGGACCGGTGTAGCGTTCTAGGTTTTCTTTTCAGAAGCACCAACTTCCCCACCTAGGACACCGGGCTTCTCGGTGGTGGTCCTTGCTGGTGGTGGGGCTCTTTCAAGCTCTCTCCGGGGGTGGCCGCCCTTGGTTCGCTATTTCCCGTGAATTACATCAGGAACTAGGTGGCTTTCCCGCTTTCACAGCTGCCTGTTTTCAGATGACGTGGAAACTGACAAGAAAGTACGGAATGCGTTTTGTATACATGAATATATACAGTCAAGGAAGGTGAAACTTTGATTCCCTCGATAAGCACAATATAAAAAGATATTTTACGCCAAAAGTAATTTGCAAGGATCTTTTTTGTTTTACCCGTGTGCATTAGTTATAACATTTATCTAAATAAAGCCTTGGTCAGTCAGCTTTTATATTTCCATGATATCTGAATGAAGGAACAAAAGTATATTTAATATACAACAGTGAGTATTCATAATGCTCTAAGTCAGTGGTTCTCAATCTTTCAAAGGCTACGACCCTTTAATCCAGTTCCTCATGTGGTGGTGACCCCCAACCAGAAAATCATTTTCGTTGCTACTTCATCACTGTCATTTTGCTGCTGTTAAGAAATGTAATGTGAATATCTGTGTTTTCCGATGGTCTTAGACTTTACAGCAGCAGCCCACAGGGTGAGAACCGTTAGTTAGGGTCGCCTAAGACCACCGGAACACACAGATTTTCACATTACATTTCCTAGCAGTAGCAAATGACAGTACTGATTTTATGGTCGGGGGTCACCACCACATGAGGAACTGTATTGAGGGTCGCGGCATTGGAAAGGCTGAGACCATTGCTCCAAGTGCACTTTTGGTTAGGGAGGGAGGGGCAGAGGGCTGAGAATGGGACCCTTTTCCAAACACGAGTAAGTTGATCCCCCAGAGTACAGCCCCCCCAAATTTTAAAATCTCTGTTGTAATTCAGGTTTAAGTAACAGTTCACCTATGTTTACAAGCAGACGTAGTGAGGGGAGGAAAATGCAGTAGGATGGCTTTTAAGTTGGAAACTATAGATCTCTGCTGGGCTCACTTCACCTTTTGGAAAAGACGTTAAGCTAGACCAGTGGTCGGCGAACTCCTTAGTCCACAGAGCCAACCATCAACAGGACTACGATGGAAATTTCTTTGGAGAGCCACATCTTTTCAACTTAAACTTCTTCTAACGCCACTTCTTCAACATAGACTCGCCCAGGCCGTGGTGTTTTGTGGAAGAGCCACACTCAAGGGGCCAAAGAGGCGCATGTGGCTCACGAGCCACGGTTTGCCAACCACTGAGCTAGACAATATGGTAGTAGCCTCGCTTATAGAATAAGGAATTATGAACTTGATCAAAGTAGTTACTCAGAACTAAAAAATAAAACTATTTTCTCAGATTAGATGGCTCTTAAATAAAACAGGAAAATATATTTTATCCCCTTGCCATTTTTTAAAACTTTAAAACAATATTAAATTTCTCCCTACAATTCAAAATCATTTATATGGTATGATTTGTAATTTGAGATGATTTTGGATGATTTATTATTGGCCCGTTACCCATTGAGAGGATAGAGGCTCTTTATATATCTTGAGCATCATTAGCAGATAAGAAGCAAACAGTTATTTATCCTAAATGTATTTCTTCTTACTATATAGGAGAGAAAGTGTAATTGGAAGACTGTTTTTAAAAAAGTAAGTGATTACTTATATACCTAGAAAACTTACTTTTTATTAGAATTTCTAAAATATACATTTTATGTAACGAAGATTCTAATTTAGTGAGCTAACTATTTTTAAATGTTCTAGATGTTTAATTTCTGATTCTAAAAATGGTATCGCTGGTCGTTTTCTAAACTCCACGATGGAAGTAGCTTTTGGAAGCGTTGAAGATAAACCGACAACATTTAAATTTAGGTTCTTTATCCCAAAGCATCGATCACCAGGCAGAAGATGCTTCCTGTGTTTCCAGATCCCAACGGAAAATAGTGCCAAGATTTTAATCTTTTTTCTCCCTCAAGGATGGCAAAATGTTGTGATGTAAAGAATGCTTAAGATGTGGACCAGGATACAGTCCTTGGTTACGTGGAAAATTCTGTTACTACTATAGATTGGAAGATAGAGTGGGTATTGCTTGATGAGTGTGTGTTGGGGAGGGGGAATTAGCCACAATATTAAGAAGTTATGAGCAAAATTGGCTTAAAAAATCTTTCCCTTTTATTTCTCTTCTTGCCTTTATCCTTAGGAATGAAAAGGGCTCGTGTAGGGTTCCACGTAGTTCAGAAACATATACCAAGTGATATAAACGGAGTCTTTCAGGAAATGAGTTACCTTTTTTTCTGGCGTATAAGACGACTTTTTAACCCAGAAAAATCTTCTCAAAAGTCGGGGGTCATCTTATACTCCAGGTGTCGTCTTATAGGGAGAATATGTCCCCAAACTCTATATTTTAACTGGAAAAGTTGGAGGTCGTCTTATACTCAGGAAAATAGGATAGATGCTTTGGGTTAGAGAGTGATTTTTGTTGGTAGATGCTGTGGGTGAGGACAAGGAGAATGCTCCTGAGCTGATCCTTAAGAAACGCTCATATTTTAGTGCATGTTCACATTAAAACAAACCAAGAGGCTTGCTGATACCTGGCTGATGTATTGATGACTCAGAGATGCTCTCAGAAGATAGTCTGGAAGGGCTTTGATGTCATCTCTAGGATCTTTATCTTGTATGCTGCTTTTCTAAGTGTGGGGTTTTGTTTGTTTTGGTTTATACTAGTAGAATGAGGGCTTGCTCTTAGATGATATTTAAAGGTTGTTTTTTTTTTTTAATCTTTTAAGTTCTGTTATTGATGACCCCTTTGCTCCTTCTAAGAAGCTGACTAGTGTGGTTTCATTGGACTCTGAGTGGTTTTCATCTAGAGCCTTCAGCAGAGAGAGACGAGAAGAAATGGGAGACAGGTGTTGGGTGGTGGGGCTCAGAGACGGTGGGAGAGACTCGGCAGTGAGGGAAACAGGAGCAGCACGCTGTTTTCTTTGAATCTCCTGCCCGAAATCCGCTATTTTACAAGTGCTGGAGTTTTTCTGAGACATGTACCGGCGTTCCATGGGAAATACATTTGAAAATCACTGACTTCTTAGTGTGGGATGAATCTCCTTCATTTAGAAGGAGATAATTGCTAGGATAGGTGGGACACGATCTATTTTAAAATAAAATGGTATCTTCTATAAAGATACAATTATAAGGCACAAATGGGAACTGTGTCTCCTTGACATGTTTCAAAGCATTTCTCCGAAAATGTGATTAAAGAAATTCTCTCAACCAGAACAACTGTCAGAACGCTGTTCTTGAAAACTATTTTTGTAGCTGTTAGTGTGTACTTACAGTAGTGTTTTTGTTTTATTATTAGAAATGTTACATATGAATATAATATGCTTATATTGTGCCTGTATCTTAGTTTAATTTGGTTCCAAGAGATGAGTATTATTATGTGGGTTCAATCTGTATATTCCAAGCTTATGGGTTCCTACTTAATTCGGGTCTTATGATTTTTAAATTATTTTTGAAGCTGTGTCACACACTGTCATCATAAAAAAGGAAATGTTAGCGTCTCTTCAGTCTGATGAAGCGGGTGGAGACCCCCCGGGGCGTCTGCCGCGCTCACCTTCAGCCTTTTCCTCGGGAATAAAACGCGCTCGCGGGGTCTCCTGTTGTGACGGTGGAGGACCCGGAGGAAGACACGCACAGGGCGGCGGCTTTGGAGGCGGTGGGGGGGCAGGTGCAAGTGTTGGTGGCAGCTGCTAGGAAAACATACCTGTGTAGTGAAAAGTTAAAATCACACGCAGGGCTCCCACCGCATGCGTGTGACCGTGGGGTCGCTTCTGGCTCGGAGAGCCGCGGGCGGTTCTGATCCCTTACGTTGCCGCTGATTTCGCTCTGACCCCGAAAGCGTTAACAGCGACTGAAAACGTGACAAAGCTCCTTCTCACCGCTTGTTTATCGCCTCTTTTCCTATT
>PVJN01015333.1:0-44551 GCA_004026805.1 Lasiurus borealis | reverse complement strand
GGGTAGTAAAGACCATACATGGGTGATAGGGTAGTGATACGGGGAGTGGGGGGGAGCAGAGTAGGGAAGGGAGGGGAGGGACTGGGAGGAAATAGGTAAAGGGGGAGGAAATGGAAGATATCAAATACTATCAACATTAAAAAATACATTTTAAAACTGCATTTGATGTCTGTCACATTTCCTATGCACACACTGCTGTGATGAGCCTGTGGTTATTGACCTTGGACTTATTTTTTATTGAAAGCGCATCTTTGTTACTGTTTCTGCTCTTGATAAGAGTTTGGTTCCTGTGAGGGAGAAGGGAGAAATTCTTTAATTCTACTATTTTTATTGTAAGTAAATATTAAAACTGTGAAGAGATTTGCGGGTGTCTGGATCACCCCAGAGGAGCCTTTTCCTCCCGTTTTTGTGTATTCCAGAATATTTAGAAGTATTTTGGGGGTAAGGGAGCTTCTGTCTGTACATCTCTTTAACCTATTGGAAACAGGTTTTCTGTTTTAATCCGTATCCACCTCCTGAGACATTTAGATGTGATTTTAAAGATCCATTATCATTAAATCACAAAGTGATTCCTGTTATAAAAGGTAGGATCCTTCAGTGTCTGTTAGGTGCAGGTTGCCATGGCAACCTAGTAGCAAACTGCAAATCCCAGACTGAGCACAGCAGATAAAAAATCCCGTCTGCACGTAGCGCACTACCTTCTGTGTAGCGTACAATCTCACATTCACTGTAAGAAGCTTATCACACTCACCTTTGTCCATCTCCCCCTCTCCCCCCTTCCCGGTTTCATTTGAAAAACTGCCGTTTTCTGTGAATGGCAAAATGCTAAAATCAGCCAGCAGCTCGATGAGTGCCTGCGAAGATCATTAATAAAAACAGTCTCGAAAAGGGCATTTAATGCTGTGCAGTAATTTTTTCTTCTTTGCTCTTCTCTAGTAAATGAACGACTGCTCAGTGATTGAGAGATGGATAGAGGATGGGTGGGAGAGAAGGAAGTATTGGAGAAGGGGGCAGGGAATGGTTTGGTGGTGTTCTAGGGAATTTAAATCAGCAACAAGTTGAAACTAATATACATTGAGGCCAGCCAGCCGTCCTAGCTCATTGCCTTGAGTGTTGACCTATGAACCAGGAGGTCACGGTTTGATTCTCAGTCAGGGCACAGGCCCAGGTTGTGAGCTCGATCCCCCGTGTGGGGCGTGCAGGAGGCCATTGTTTTCTCTCCTCATTGATGTGTGTGTTTCTCTCCCTTCCTCTCTGAAATCAATAAAAATATATTCAAATATACGCACATTGATTCTTGTTATTAAAGTTGAGAAATATATTTGATTTTCAAGTTTTGAGTTGTGTAAGAGATTTAAAATAAACATGAAATTACATGTAAAATAAAGATTTTTGGATATAATGTAATTGTGACTGTATTGGTAATGTTTCTAAAGACATTTGCTGAGGTTGAAAGTCCTTGGAGGTTAACTGATACACCTTGTGAGTGATGCATAATATATCAGGATCCATTAGGTTCATCATTGCCTTCGGGACAGGATAAAGCCCGAGTCCTTTAATGTTGTTTGCAATAGTTGCTCTCAAACTTAAATGCTTATGAATCATCGAGGTCGTCCTAAGTGAAGACTCAGATTCCTTTGCCGGCGGGTGTGGCCCGAGATCCTGGCAGTCTTCACACATTCCACCCAGATACAGAGGCTGCTCGCTGGTCCTGGGGCTACACTTTGGATGCAAGTCATTCCGGGGTCACTTTTCTGCTGTTCTCACTTCCTTCTTTGCTGGCCCGGCCTCGTAAAGACCGGCCCTGTGTCACAGCTTTGCTTACAGTATCTCCTCCAACAGCAGCGGTGAGACTTTCACAGGGTCTGCAAGGCCAGCTGTTTGTAAGAATAGTAAGATGCTCTTTTCACTTTCATTCACTTTTGAAAGCACAATGAGCTTTCCAGAGGTTAGAAGACATGTGACGATGTCACTGCTCTCACGACTGATAGAAGGTGTACTTGGTGTGGTTTAGAAGTTTCACACTTTGCATTTATAATACGGTAAATATTGACAGATATAAGCGAAAGCTCTTGAGTACTGTAGCATCTTTTGAGAGACCATAACCTTCGAGAACTGCTGCCCTGCAGTATTGGGCCAGGGACATAGAGACTCTGATCTAGAACTTTCCAGAGCTCTTAGCCACAGGGACACATGAGCCAGTGGGAGTTTCAGCTCCCCGCAGGGTCGCCTCTCGGGCCGTAGTAAAAGGCCTCCTCTGACACCAGGCCGGGGGGGATTGGGGGGTCAGTGGCACCCTGTTGCTGCCTGGTGGGGGTACGTGTCTCAGCTTCAGCTGATCTCCACCAAAGTCATTGTCAGGTTCTCCCCTCGGCCTGCAGAGCCTTCTCCGACAACAGCCCAGTTGGCAGGTTGAGGTGCCTCCTTTTAGCCTGGCCAGAGGGGAAGACCAGGTACCCACTGGGCCTTCGCTGGCATGGGGTGTGGGTAGTGTTTTCAGTGGTGTTTGGCTGGAGTAAAGCAATTCTCGCCAGAAAGTTCTCTGTCTTGGGCCCTTTTCCTGATCCTCTGGCTGGAGAGAACAGCTGTCCTTGGCTCCGCCCTGTCTCCCGCCTCCCCTGTACCCCCACCTGCTGGTGTTTCCCCAGCTGCTGTCTCCAGCTCTGAGAAATCTGAAGCAAAGCAAAACTCCGGGAAGTCACCAGGATGTCATTCCTTGGGTGCTGAGGTCCCTAGCCAATCTGCCTCCTTCTCTTTCAGAGGTTTAGGTTTCTTTTACATGTAATTCTCAAGGTTTTTAGTTCTGCTAAGCAGGAGGAATTGGGAAAAACACAGCTATTCATCTTCATGGAAGCACAAGTCTCTGCCCTTTTTTAAACCTGCGCTGTGGGAGATCTAGTCTTACTGCATATCCCTTATGCAGTAAGGAATATATTCAAAATATATGAATTCATATTTTCAAAATATATGAATAAATACTAAAATATTTCCATGGAAGAAAAGCTAGATTTGGTGGAACAAAGAACGAATTTGGGGGAGAAATGTTAAAAATTTAATGAAATAGAATTTGCATGAAAGGAGTCATGATTATGTTGGGAGATTTATAAAATATCAGGTGATTTTGTGTAGTATATTTGGGACTTTTAATTATCAATATTCAGGAAGATATAGTGAACCTGTAAAACCCAATATTACAAGATAGGAAGTGAGATGGTTTCATAAAGGTAACTTAAAACAGTCTCCACTATCTAATTAGCTTTAAGCCTCGTTCTTTCTCACTTTCCAAACACATTTAAACGTCATGTCACAGAGATGATTTCAGAACATTAAAAAGATGGGAGAACTACTGATTTCACTTAATAAATTGTCATAATAGCAGACTTGGCAAAGATTATTCTCCAGAATAGTTCCTCTAAACTAAGTATAGGCATTCAGTACTTCCGAAATTGGTCCTGTCAACATGAGTTTGGAAAGCAGTGTTTGTTTGTTTTTAAAGTATCACTGCATGGGTGTCCTTCCTTCCCCCTCCTTTTTCCTTCCACATCCTTCCTCCCGAGTCCCTGTCCCGTCTCTGCACACCTACTTCATGCTCTGTAACACAGCTGCCCTAGCCCCCTCTCCCAGCACACACGTGCACTTAGCACTGGCTTTCTTGACCTGTGTTGGTGTCATTTCTTCTAGGGAGGACTGGAGCCTTTTAGTCCAAACTCATGAAAGAGAAATTCTTATTTAATGTTCCGCTGAAATTGATTGAGACTGAAACTATTCTCATATTCTTTCCTTGTATCTTAGAAGCTTTCGATTACCTGTGCCAAGGATTTCCCTCTTTATTCAGCCAACAGTGATCAGGCACCTATCTTTTGCGATCTTAAATGTATTTTAAAGAGAAAAATGAAAGCAGCAATCAGAATAGTCATAACATTTCATTTCAGTCACAGACTCTCGGCTGGGACTTGAAGTGCAGTTTTCATATGTTTAGAAAATCTTGTGTAATTTTAGGTAGAGTCACTTTCCAGGTATAAATTTTATAGTCTGTTGGTAAAAAAGAGTCAATCAGCATGCACTTGCTTTAAGGAACGGTTACGGGAAATTACTGGTGCTAGGCAACACTGCCTCCGAATAACTTCCTTGGAGAATAATTTTTAAAAAGATGTTTTATCTGATTGACTGTTACTCTCTAACTTATAAAAGTTGGATGATTGCTGTGGAATAATTTCAGAAAGCATATGCCCTCTCTAAAACATCTGGGGAACTAGAAACCGTGGTTTGCACAAAATCTTTTCCTGTTTTTGAGTTTAGGAGTCAAACTCTTTAGATAGGCCCCATCAGTAAAATGGTGGCCATAAATCATGGAAGTAAAATCAGCTAGTATTTCATATGCAGATGACTTAGAACACACAAACGAATGTATTACCTTATGCCTCTAGAGGGGAAAAGTCTTGCCTGCCTCGCTGGGTTACAGTCAAGGTGGCAGTGGGTCTGTGTTCCTTTCGGGGAGCTCGAGGGAAAAATCACCAGCCTCTAGTGACACCTGCATTCTTCTGCTCATGGACCTCTTTCTCCATGCCGATGACATCTTTACCTTTTTAAAGTCAAAATGAATGAGCATAGTACTTAAAAGAAACCCATATTTTCCGGCATAGAAGACGACCTCCAACTTTTCCAGTTAAAATATAGAGTTTGGGATATACCCACCCTATAAGATGACACCTGGCGTATAAGACGACCCTGGACTTTTGAGAAGATTTTCCTGGGTTAAAAAGTCGTCTTATACACCGGAAAATATGGGTAAACTTCGTCTGGTTTATTTTTTAAGTTTAATGTATGTGGAATAATCATATGGATACTATACTTATTTCATTGTTACAATAATATGTTACAATTTGTTCAGACCTGATGGCCAAAAGAAAGGAAGAGAATTTCTGCTCTCCTGAAAATGCCAAGAGACCAAGACAAGAAGAGGTGGAGGATTTTGATAAAGATGGTGATGAAGATGAATGTACAGACACCTTCACGAATGGAACCTCTACTTTGGTAAGCACAAAACTTTGTGTTTTCTTATCAGCATGTTTCTCATGTCTGGTTCACATGTCATATTCCCGATAATTTAATATCAGGAAAAGCAATATGACTGTTAAAAAACTGAGGTAAAATAACCCGGCTAATGATTAAGTTTTTGTTCATTAGAAAAAATTAGTAGAGAAAAACAATGACACAAAGAGTTGGTTCTTTGGAAAGAGCAATAAAATTGGCAAACCTCCGGTAAGACTGAAAAGGGAAATATAAAGTGATACAGCTACTCTGGGAAATAGTTTCCTACAATGCAAGACAGCCTTCCTGTCACAGAAAATTTCCTGACTCAAAATATTAATATTATTGATATTAAGAAACCTTGTGATTATCTTACTAGATTCCCTAAGGAATTGAGAATGAGTAGTTACTCACAAAAAGCTCGCGTTGAATTTCATCTCACTTATTGTTAGAAGTTGACACTGTTCACTTTCTGTAACTTTTTTCATGGGTGACACTGCCGATCTGTAGATGTTGGGGTGGTTATAACGAGTGAATTGGACCGATTGACTGTCTTCTCCATTGTTTTTAATAGACTGCCGCAGAAGTTGGCATCATTGAGAGCATTCAGCTAAGAAACTTCATGTGTCACTCAATGCTCGGACCCTTCAAGTTTGGTTCCAATGTTAACTTCGTCGTTGGCAACAATGGAAGTAAGTGCTCTCGCTTTCTTCTGTGCACCGAGCACCGCCCTGACATGAGAATGCATGGACTTTTCACAACAGGTGGCTGTTGGCGCTGACAGTCTGAGCTTTAGGTCTGTAACTGCAGTTGTGAATGGTCTCAGTGTTTGCTGCCATGCTACACGTTAAGAAGATAAGTTAACGCCGGTTCATTATGCAACAGAGATAAACATTTCCTGTTTGTTCTTTCGAATCTGTTTACCGTGGAATTCACACCAAAGAAGAATGGACAGGCTGTCCTTATTGTCATTGTGTCTGTTTCTAATAAATGTTAAAACAGAGCATGAAAAAACATGGGCATCCAAACGTGAATGAAACTTCTCGCTCTTGTGACCAAGGAAAGCATTATGAGAGCTGGTATTTGTGCTGGTTCTCTGTCTCCTTGGGGAAGAAGCTGAGATGTTCCAGGCAAAGAGTGCTCATCAGCTGAGGTTAAGGGATGTGGGGGTAGAAGTAGATGCCTGCAGAGAGAGGCGACAACCTTATATGGCTTTACATGCGTGCGTGGCAGGGAGGGGCAAACACTGACGCTGGAGAGTTGTGTTGCAGGTGATGCTGTTGAGGATGTGGATGCCACGGTAAAGAAGTGGGGTCTTGCCGAAACCGGTTTGGCTCAGGGGATAGAGCGTCAATCTGCGGACTGAAAGGTCCCAACAGTCCCAGGTTCGATTCCCGTCAAGAGGATGTACCTTGGTTGCGGGCACATCCCCAGTAGGGGGCGTGCAGGAGGCGGCTGATCAATGTTTCTCTCTCATTGATGTTTCTAGCTCTCCCTTCCTCTCTGTAGAAAATCAATAAAATATATTTAAAAAAAAAAAGAAGAAGAAGTAGGGTCTTATGCCAAAGTCAGTGGAGGACTGAAGTTTGGGAGGAAAGTGATGCCATGAGCTAGATTGCGGAAACAGACTGGCCACGCTGTGGAGAATGGATTAGAGGGCAGACACGGGAGATGGAAAGAACAGTGGTGTCACTTTTGTGACAGAGAGCCCAGCGTGAGGTGTGGCCAGCCCCAGCCGGGGCCAGGGCATGGAGGCGGGCCGGAGTCTGCAGCTGCTAGGACATGAGCCAGCAACCTGTGGCTCCACAGCCTGCTTAGTTCTTTGTTTCCCGACTCCGTGTTCGGCCAAGAGGGACGTGTGTTCAGGAGAGGATGGACAGAGGGATCAGTGCTACAGGGAAGTCACTTAGGACAGTAAGTGAAGAAGGACTAGTGGGTTTGGCTGTTAGTTCCGCTCATTTTTAACTCTTGAAACAGCAAGTAGTGGAGGCAGCGAATTTAGAAGTGAAGAAAAAAAGTTAAAATAGGGACTTGAAAGGCATCCCAGAAACTAAAAGTGTTAACCAGTGGTATATATTTTTTGTTTGTTTGTTTGTTTTGAATATATTTTTATTGGTTTCAGAAAGGAAGGGAGAGAAACAGCAATGATGAGAGAGAATCATTGATTGGCTGCCTGCTGCTTGCCCAATTTGGGGATCAAGCCCACAACCCGGGCATGTGCCCTAACTAGGAATTGAACCGGGACCTCCTGGTTCATAAGTAGATGCTCAGCCACTGGGCCACGCCAGCCGAGCAACCAGTGGTATATTTGGGTTAATTGGACTGTATTGTGGAACATAAGGAGCCGATAGGAGTTGATTGAATCGGTTGATGGTGGAATGCACAAAACGGTTATCATATTCTGAATAATTGTTGTAGGTTTTGGAATTTCAGCTTGTGATATTTTATGTAAGTTAGGGTAAAAAGAAATACACTTTTAAAGTGCTAACTGATGAATAATATTCAAATTAGGAGCAATAATTGCCCAAATATTTATTTATATGGTTGATAAATTTTTCATATTTAAGTTCATTCATGGGAGTGCTGTTATGCGCAGATATTGGAGACACAGCATTGAATGAAGTAGACAACATTCCAGTCTCAATGGAGCTTGAATTTAAGGTTGTTAAAAATAGTTTCTGGCTTCTAAGCATTTATGAAAAAAGTATATTTTAATTAACTTAGAATGCCAAACAAATTAGATGAGTTAAATACGAATGTATGTACGTATAGTTAGGAAGTTCAGTGACTGGACATGGTCCAAAGTACAGTGGGAATTTTAGGTTGAAAAGGCAACAACCATTTTTTTCCATTTCCTTTTTAGTGGCAGAATTTAATTCCTGAAATGTATCCATTTTTCCTAATAGCATTAGCTAGATATTATATACCACTTTTTTTTCTTTAACATTTGCTGCTTTGGCACTGGAAGAAAATGATAATTGAAGTGTAATACTTTCAGGGTTAGGCTAATTCACATTTTCATTCTGAAGTTGTTACATCCAATTGTAGGCGTCAGCCCTTCCTTTCCTTGATCTCTAATGAATGTTCCTGCTCTCTAATGAATGTCATTTCTCCACCGCCCGTTTCTTTAGGTGGCAAGAGTGCGGTACTCACTGCTCTCATCGTCGGTCTCGGTGGAAAAGCCATCGCGACGAATAGAGGATCTTCTTTGAAAGGTTTTGTGAAAGATGGACAGAGGTAAGTGTTTGCTTTCTACTTGTATTTTCCAGTTTTTCATGCTAGCGGCTACTTTAGAGTCACCATAGATGACTGTAGGAAGTGAAGGGTAGATGTTACAGGAAGTGAAGTGGCTTCCCAGAACTGGAGTGCAGGGATCACTGCTCTCCATTCCTTTTTCTGTTCCCACTGTTGCGTGTTTTCCATCTCCAGACAGAAAGCTTGTGCAAATTCTCGCCATGTGCCTCTTTCTGTTACCTTTCTGGAAGAATGAGCAGTGATAAACCTATGTACTTATGTGTAAAGCAATATTCATAAACACTGAACTTTGGCGCTTGTTCCAAACCCAGCTTTGGCAAGTCCACGGTGATATGACTCAGGTGCAGGCAGAGTCTGTGAGCAGCCAAGGTCCCTGCACAAAATTGCTGCCTCCACCTCTTTCAGAATTCCAAGAGTATTCCACTCTCTGTCTCTGATTTTCATGTCCTTTACTCAGTGACTAACCATTGAGTTTGGTTTGAGGGCCACAATCACGAATCTATTTGTGCTCCATCTTGACCCTGGATGAATGGCCTTATAGCTACTCACTTTGGCTTCCAGTTTGTATTTTTTGTTGCAGCCTGCCTTCAGATAACTTTATAGTAATTGCTTAGTTTGCATCACCATAGCCTCATGGCCTTTTGCCTATTAGGAGCTCTCTTCAGGATTGTCCTTTTTTTTTTTTTTTTTTTTTTTTTAATAATTGCCTCGGTGGCTCAGTAGGGACCTTGGTTCTCCTGACAACTAGGTGTCCCACTGTCATAGCTCCGGAGTGGGGCTGCTTCCAGTACTCAGTCCTTTATACACCCGATGCCCGAAACATCAGGAACTTGGATAATGAAGAGTGATGCCTTTTTCTCATATAACAGACTCTTCTCTATTCAGTGTCGATTCATTTAACGCCCCCATTTTATTACTAAAAAAAAAAAAAACAGGCTAGGGAGGGACATGAGTCAGGATTGCAGTTTCTGATGTGTCTCTCAGAAACCTTAGAAAGCTGAACCCTGGGCCAGGGTTCCAAGCTGACTCAGGAGACTTGGGGAAAGATACAGTAAACCGTTTCCCATGCTGTGTGGCCTTGGAAAAGAACTAGCTGGTCCGAATTCTCCAGCATATTTTTCTGTCCTTATCTTATTTGGGCCTTAGCCCAGCAAGCTCTTCTTCCCCTAGTCCCCAAACAAAATTATATCTGAGATTAAAAAAACTAGTTATTTTAACACTTTCTAGTTCACAGCTGGGGCTGAGTTTTAGTTCGTTACATTAGTTGTCCAAATAGTCACCTCATCTACCTACCCAGATAATGCATTGATCTTTCAAGTGGAAGCTTCAGACTTTTTGGGGTATCACTAAATGATTTATGACTCAATTAAGTTATTTTTCCCCCCATTTGGGAGGTACCTGAACCAAAGCAGAAACTTTTTCTGAGACTTGCCTTTGGAAAACCATTAAAAGAAAGGAAGAGCCGAAACCCGTTTGGCTCAGTGGATAGAGCGTCGGCCTGCGGACTGAAAGGTCCCAGGTTCGATTCCGGTCAAGGGCATGTACCTTGTTGGCGGGCACATCCCTAGTGGGGGGCATGCAGGAGGCGGCTGATCGGTGTCTCTCTCTCACTCATTTTTCTAACTCTCTATCCCTCTCCCTTCCTCTCTGTAAAAAAAAAAATCAATAAAATATATTAAAAAAAAAAAAGGGAAGGAAGAGAGAAAAGGGCCAGCTTACACGATCACCAGCTGTTGAGGACACGGCTGTCTGTGGCTAGGAACATGGATATATTTTAAACGGAGTTAATAACAGCTAAAAGCTTTAATGTGAGCTCGGTCTCCCCTTGCCTGGCCCTGTCTGAGGAGTAGCTATAAACAGCCTCTCCAGACCCATTACTATTCCTGTCATCCCTTTCCTCATTTAAAACCTTTGGTACCCGTAAAAGCCCCCTGAATTTATAGTGTCTGATTCTGTCATCACGTTTCTACAGAACCACTCACTGAGCTTGCCAGTTCTATTCGTGGTCTCTTCTGTGGCTAAAATCTGCGTGGCTGTCCCACTGTGGTGAGGAATGGCCTTGTGTGGCACAGGGGTGACATGGCCTCAGGACTCTCCTTCCTCCGTGTCAGACATTACACCCTGCATTTGTGACACCCGGACTGAGAGCTGTCTTAGAGATGCTTGCCCAGTTCGGGTAGGAGAAACCAGAGCACTGTGCCTTTAAGATCCTCTACCTGGGCCGAAACCAGTTTGGCTCAGTGGATAGAGCATTGGTCTGCGGACTGAGAGGTCCCAGGTTCGGTTCCGGTTAAGGGCATGTACCTTGGTTGCGGGCACATCCCCAGTAGGGGGCGTGCAGGAGGCAGCTGATGGATGTTTCTCTTTCATCGATCTATCCCTCTCCCTTCCTCTATGTAAAAAAATCAATAAAATATATTTTTTAAAAAAAGATCCTTAGGTGGGGTTCAACCCATCCATCCACCAGCCCTTTTTTCAGTTAGATGGGGACGGTGACTCCACTTCCCTCTGATACCTCTCCGCCCTGGGGGACCTCAGAGTGAGCTCAGCTCTGTGCCCCTGGCTGGCCAGATCCCTCTGGAACACGACAGTTCACCGTTTCCTCTCTCAGCTCTGGTGGTGGTGGGATCTTGGTACCTCTTTTATTTTGCCATCAGCTGTGGCCTTGGGACTGGGGGTGGAAGGACTGAAACTCAAGGTTACAGAAGGGACCGATGCGGTGTATTTTTACACGGGTTGGTCCTTGGTCCTTGACCCCATCTGTGCGTGCCGTCCGTTTCCTTTGTGGGGTCGTTGCATCGGTTGTTGAGAAAGAAGCCACATGCTCACCGCGCCGCTGCTTATTGGTGTTGTCACATGTCATGGATAGCTGTCTCTTCACATATGCGTCTCCCGTGTTCGCAGACACTACGGCCCTTGACCCACATTCAGCGTCAGCCACGTCAGCACGGTTGGGAGGAAGGAGCTGGGCCCAGCTCAGTTGTCTGTATCCCCGTTCACGGTGTTTTAAAGAACTATGAGGATTTGTTTTTTTTAATAACTAGGCTTTCTTATTTTTATTAAATCCACACAGCAGCAGCAGGATGTCAGTGCCTCTGAAGTTCTCACAGTACGAAGGTAGCTTTGAAATGCAAGCTGTAAGCGAGGAATGAAAAAAAATACACATTTGCTCATCAAGAGAGATTTTGATAATTCACACGGCATATGCAATCACTTTATCCTAAAATGTTTTCATGAGGCCCTAGCTGGTTTGGCTCAGTGGATAGAGCTTCTGCCTATGGACATGGGGGTTTCGGGTTCGATTCTGGTCAAGGGCATGTACCTTGGTTGTGGCTCAATTTCCAGTGGAGAGCGTATAAGAGGCAGCTGATTGATGTTTCTCATCTTTGTTTCTGACTCTCTATCCTCCCTCTCTGTAAAAAAATTAATCAATAAATGTTTTCATGAGATGCATCACTTACTATGAGATAATCATATTAGTTAATGAAACATTTTTTTGTACCACGTTGTCGTTCTTCCCTATCATGCTTTATTGATTTTCAGTGTTGAGTCTTCATTGGTCAACTCAGGGAGCTTATAACACTCCTGGTAATGACAGCTTCGCAGGCGCATATCTGTCTTCATTAGGTATCCTACCTAATATAGAGGGCATATGCTAATTGACCATCACACCATCACAAAGATGGAGGCGCCCATAGCCAATAAGGAGGGAATATGCTAATTGCTGCCCCACCCTCAAAGATGGCAGCGCCCACAGTCACAAGATGGTGGTGCCCAGTCCCCTTTGGCCCCCAGCCACCCAGGGCCAGCCCGAGGTGCAGGCAAGCCTCAGAGGCTGGCTACCCAGCCACCCAGGGCTGCCTGAGGCTCAGGTAATCAGGACCAGCCGAGGCTTGTGCTGCCGGCAGTGGCAGCAGCAGAGGTGTGATGGGGTGTCGCTTCCCCTGGTCGCTGGGTCCCCTCCCGCCCTTGAAGGCTCCTGGACTGTGAGAGGGGACAGGCCAGGCTGAGGGACGCCCTCCTCTAGTGCATGAATTTTCATGCACCGGGCCTCTAGTTTCTGAATAAAAGAAAACACATACACCAACCCGTTTAGGGTGCTTTTGAAAAGATTGGTTGTAAAGATGCAGGGATATATATCTTGGAAGCTTCCAAGAAGAAGTAGAATTGGGTCTCATAAGTGACCAGCAACGAGAGACCTCAGAACCAGTGTCTTCTGTCTCTGGATTCACTGTTCCTTTGCCTCTAGGTAGGTGGTCTCTCTCTCCCGTTCTTCAAGCTCTTGCTGTTCTTTTCCTCTCTGCTTCCTCCCGCATCTTCCTCACCTAATGCTGGTATACATCCCTTTCTCCTGATGACCACTGTGTGGGGAAATGAGTGTCTCATTGTTCTGAAGCATGTGTGCTGTTACTATTTAACACGTTGTTTCTGTGTTAGATAAGATAGTCAATTTTTTAAAATAAAGCTTCCCTTATTCTCAATTTTAATTTTTTTATTAGGCGTGATAGCTGGTATACAGTAACTTTTCGAATGAATTAGCCAAATTACTTAAATTAAGTTTTGAAAACGTAGTAATCTAGCACTGTAACTGCACTGTACCTTCATGTACTTAACCTTCTTGCTTTAGCTCAGCAGACATCTCAATCACATTAAGGAACAGAGGAGATGATGCCTACAGAGCGAATGTGTATGGAAACTCCATTGTGGTGCAGCAACACATAAGCATGGATGGAAGTCGATCTTACAAACTAAAAAGTGAAACAGGTTTGTTACAAAGTTCTTTTCATTTCATATAAAATATTAGTAAATATCTAGTTTAAAAGAGTACAGTGATTATGCTGGTATTTATTGAAAGGGCACAACTTAGCTTTTGAAACCTCTTGTAAGATGGTCCCTTGGTTGCATGTATGTATACATACGTGTATATATGCATACCAGCATTATACAGAGCTGTACCACGGGACATTCTACAACCAAACCACGACTGGCAGAATTCGGGTTTGTTTGGAATACACTGTGCCATTTTGTTCTCCTCTGCAAACCTCCTTTCACCCCCATAGTCCCATCACGTGAGAAGGAGTTGGTTAGCAGAAGGTGGGGAAGGACATAAAAAGGACGTGAGTGTTAAGGGTATGGGAGCCCGAGATGAGAAAGAACAGAAAATGTTGAGCTGCGAGAGGGAGAGCGCACAATCACTGCGTCTGCGCTCTCCCTCTGTGGGTCCTTGAGTCCTGATTAGCGTGGATAACAGCTCGGTTTTTTCTGTAATATTGCCCTGGAAACAGTCCGCTTATTTTGTCTTTCCTGAAACTAGGCACCGTGGTTTCTACGCGGAAAGAAGAGCTGATTGCAATTCTTGATCATTTTAACATCCAGGTAATTGCTAAGTTGGCATTTTACAGAGGGTACAGTGAAGGAGTTTAAAACTTTTCTCATTTATGCTGGCCCTACATATTCCATCGTTTAGGAACAGGATTATTTTCTGCCATACCAGGCGCTTTGTTACTAGCACCAGAGGTATAAAGAATAAGACCCTGAATCTTTTTGAAACAAGTAATATTTTGTTAAGTTTTTTCAACTATAATTTGAACTGTTCATATACTTTATTGTTGCATACTTTTTATATATATATTTTATTGATTTTTTTACAGAGAGGAAGGGAGAGAGATAGAAAGTCAGAAACATCCATGAGAGAGAGAGACATCCATCAGCCGCCTCCTGCACGCCCCACAATGGAGATGTGCCCGCAAGCAAGGTACATGCCCCCAACCGGAATCGAGCCTGGGACCTTTCAGTCCGCAGGCCGATGCTCTATCCACTGAGCCAAACCGGTCTCGGCCATATACTTTATTGTTAACTGTACTTGAACTTGTTAGCCAGAGATGAGGTGGTTGAATCCAAGCAATGGCTTATTTAAAATAACTCCCCACTCCAACAGATAGAAGTGACTCCAGCATTTCCATTTCTTTTATAATTCTTCATGAAGAAATAACAACAGGATGGGAGCTCTGAAAAACTGTAAGAAAAAGAAACAATACTTACCAGAATTCTGATTAAAGAGAAACTGAGTGGGACCTTTTGTATTTAGAGAAACTGCGTTGCCCACGGCTCCATAGGAGGGAGAAACAGCCCAAACCAGGTCTCACTCAGCTGATTCCCAACCTCGGGCTTTCCGACTCTTGTCCCATAGTGGGGAGTTGCTCGGAGTGATATTCTATAAAATGGGTGAAAGAAATGAAAACTTTCCAGTAAAAACACTTCTTCAGAGAGTTTTTGTAGTTGTACCCTCATGTGATAGCAGAATATTTAACTTTGACTTTAGTACATATTTTAGTATCATGAAATATTGAAACATTTTCTCTCATAACATTTTTCTTTGTATATTTGCCCTAATGCTCTAACCATCGGCTAATTCTTAGCGTGCTTGATGACACCATAGGTCAATTGTATTGTATACATTCAGGTTGTTTATCTTTAAGACATTAAATTGACGTGTTCAAAATAACCCTTTGTTTGCGTGTTTGCTTTTTTCAGGTGGATAACCCTGTTTCTGTTTTAACGCAAGAGATGAGCAAGCAGTTTTTACAGTCCAAAAACGAGGGAGACAAGTACAAAGTAAGGAACACCACGTAAATGTGAACCTAATGAAAGAACACATTCATAGGTTAAGCATGTATTCTGAACATAATTCTTGTCTCCACTGTAAATACTGAGGGTTTTTTAATAAGCCACCTATGTAAATTAATTACTATAGGGACTAATTTAGGAAATTGTTAAATAAGATGGTAAAGTTACACTACCAAAAACGTTCATCTTTTGGTAAATTCTTGGTCCACTTTTTGGCTTTTGATTCTGAGGGAGAATGGGTTATTATTTTCTAAAGTTAATCTTTAAGGAAATACAAAGGAATGATTAGCCACACACATATAATAACTTTCTTTAAAGTTTTTATTAAATTCATTGGGGTGACATTGGTTAGGAGGACCATATAGGTTTCAAGTGTTATTTCTGTGGTACATGATCTGTATATTTCATACTGTGCCCACCACCCACCCAAAGTTAAATTATTTGATAGCACCATATGTTTGCCTCCCCTTTACCCTATACTACCTGTCCATCCTTTTCCCTCTGGTGAGCATCATACTGTTGTCTATGTCTATGGATTAGTTTTATATCCCAAACATAAATCATGTTTCTTAGCTTTGTCTGAATAGTAATTTTTATACCTTAAATTATTTAAATCTCAAAAAGCTAACAAAATTATGACTACTACTAAAATTTACAGTGTAACTTTTGAATGGGTTTAAGTATTTCCTCTTCTAAAAATTTACAGTGTACTAAGATCAAACATACAGGTGTTTTCTGATGCCATTTTTGCTTAAAGAATGGGAATCATTGAAAATAAGCTTTCAAAATGGTATTACTATCACAGCAGAAGTGTTTTGTTTCATGGAGTTTTAAGAACTTTTGCATATGAACATATAGATGTGAACATAGTAGGGTAAGTAAATTTTGGGTCTGAAATAAGACATGTTCTTTTGTGTTTCTGTGTATTTGCTTACATATGTTATTCATGTCTTGTTTACATAATTGGTCTAAAAGTTTTGGAGACTCAATTATTTATTTATTTATTTATTTATTTATTAGAGTTCCAAGGAAACTTGTAAATTCTTGTGTTTTCTTTGTTTTGACAGTTTTTCATGAAAGCAACCCAACTCGAACAAATGAAGGAAGATTATTCATACATAATGGAAACAAAAGAAAGAACAAAGGAACAGATAAGTCAAGGAGAAGAGGTTTGTAGACATTTAATGTAGTTATTTTTGAGATCAGTTAAATTTCTACAGGTGTAAATGTTATAAAATTATATACATTTACAACTTTATATATATATATATATATATATATATATACACACATATATATATATATATTTGTATATATATACATTTGTATATAAAAGTAATATTTTCAAAGTATTTAAAATATTTCAAAATATTTCAAAATATTTAAAAAGTGTGATTTTTATATTTAGGGTATTTACTAGCCTTTGCTTTTTGTTTTGTAATAATGGGTATGTACACATATTACTTCCTCTATTACACTATAATTAGACAGGTCAGTATCTTACATATGTATTCTTAATATAGGACCGATTGGTTCTATAATAAGATATCACTAATTCTCATTATATGTAGTTTAAAATCTTATGATACTTTTTTTTATGGGAAACTATGCACAGATCTCAAGCTGATATTAAACATAATATGAATTTATAGTTATACCAGTGCATGAAATTTGTGCACATTAAAAGGGAATTAATTAGAGGAAATATTTTAATATTGCTATTTGCCCTTTCTCTATAATAAAAGTGGCAGTGATGAAAGAATATTACTAAAACGTATGTGAAAATCTTGCTCCTGTCAGAGTCTGGGGCACACCAGGGGACCCAGAGTCAAGTCCCTGCCCACCCACATGTGTCTCAGTCATGTGAGACCCAGACCTGGCCAGCCCCACCCCATTGGGCTAGATCCAGACCCAGCTGGCCCTACCCCCATCAAGCCCCACCAGTTGGGAGGTGCAGCCTCAGGTCACCTGACCTGGAGCAAGGGACATAGCCTGAGGTCATCCAGGCCAGGGAGCGCGCCTTGAGGTCCCCCGTCAAGCCCCACCAGGCAGGGGGTTCAGCCTCAGGTCTCCCTCCCCTGCCCTGTTCTGGGCCAGGGTGGGGGGTGCACCTTGAGATCTCCCATTAAGCACCCCGCTCGCGGGTGGGGGGCATGGCCTGAGGTTCCTCGGTCAAGCCCCTCCCTGCAGGGGGCGCGGCCTCAGGTCATTTCCTAGCCAATCGTTTTTAGCACTTGTTCAGGCAGTGTATTCAAAAGAAGTACATTTGTGACAAGTCTTGTCTTTTGAGTGTTAGTAAGAAATATATCCTTTTTTTAAAGCGACTTGTTGAACTGAAACGCCAGTGTTTGGAGAAAGAAGAACGTTTTCAAATCATTGCTGGTTTAAGTACAATGAAGACTAACTTAGAAGGCTTGAAACATGAAATGGCGTGGGCAGTGGTAATTTTCACTTAATTACTTATTCACATACTGTTATCAGAGTATATTTGGTGACAGTTATTCACATATACTTGTATTATCAGAGTATATTTGGTGACAGTTAGTGACTTGCTATGTAATTTCTTTTTAGGTCAATGAAATTGAAAAACAGTTGAATGCGATCCGAGATAACATCAAAATTGGAGAAGATCGAGCTGCTAGACTTGAAAGGAAAATGGAAGAGCAGCAGGTAATTACTCTTTTTATAAGAGGGCACTGTTTGGAGGTGATCAGCTAAGATTCAACAAAACTGTCTTCCACTTAGGCTGGAGGTGGAAGTTGAGTGGTACATAAAGGTAGTCATTTTCTGTTGGGATCCTCCAATGCAGTGGTTCTCAACCTTCCTTTGGCCTAGACCCTTGCATACAGTTCCTCATGTGGTGGTGACCCCCAACCATGAAATTTTCCTACTGTTATGCATCGTGACGTAAATATCTGCATTTTCCGATGGTCTTAGGCGACCCCTGTGAAAGGGTCATTATTCTCGCCTTTCCTTTTTTTTTTTTTTTTAAAGATATTTTTATTGATTTCAGGGAGGAAGGGAGAAGGAGAGAGAAAGAAACATCAATGATGAGAGAGAATCATTGATTAGCTGCCTCCTGCACACCCCACATTGGGTCTGAGCCCACAACCCAGGGATATGCCCTGACCTGGAATCAAACCGTGACCTCCTGGTTCATAGGTCAGAGCCACGCCAGCCGGGCTCCATTCGTTTTTAAATCGCTTTATTAAGATATAGTTCATATACCATACAATTCACCCCTGTGAAATTTACAGGTCAGTGGAATTTTAGTATGTTTAAAAGGGTGTGCACCAGCACTGCAGAATTCTACACAATATTACGCCAGAAGGAGGGTTCCTAAGCTTTTTCTTTCTATATAGTCCACATATCACACCCCATACTCAGTGTGGCTGACTTACCTTTGAGTATTTTATTCCTCTTAGTAGTTGGTGGCCCCTAGCTTAGATGTAACAGGATATAATCTTCCCCACCTTGGTTTTCTCTGTGCCTCCCAGTTAAACAGGTGTGTCTTTTTCTTTAAGTATTCTAACATTAAACTATTAAAGGTAATAGATGAGTATGAAAAATAACAGAAATGCTACAGGTTGTACATTTTCTTGATGATCTCTGGGCTAAATTTATCACTCCCTCTTCAGGTAATAAATGAGAGTTCCATCCCACCTACTTCTCTCACCTCACATCCTCATTTGGGAGAGAATATTCTGAAATGTTCACTGTGTTTTTCGCGATCTCCTTTCTTAGCTTCTCCTGGGGAAAAACGTTGAGTTACTTTCCTCTTTAGGTGTTTATCGATCTAGAAATAGAATCCAGTCTGAGCACTGGGTGCTCACTCCTTTTTTTCCAACTGGGAAAAGGAAAATGTTGAGGCTGGGGGAAACTTGCTTCTGTAGGCATTTGTTCCACTTTAACTGTTTGGGCACTTTATGTAGTAAGTAGTAAATTTCTGGAGGATAAAGATGATCTAATTTTATATTTATGCCCTTCACCCTCTTGTCTTATATAAAACTTTCTCACAATATATGCTCAGTTACTGATAATAGAATGACTATTGAATCGAAGATTTCTGAATAGTCTCTAAAGCAGACTTTAAACTTGCATAACTTAATTTAAAAAGGAAAATATATGAGATGTTTACTGTGTATAACACATAGACCAACTTCAGTTCTTATTAAAAAAGCATACAGATTATACTGTCAGTGTTTTAATAATAGAACTTGGTTATGCTTCCTAAGTGTCCTAATACTGACAGTTCCCTAATCTATATTTCCTATCAAATGTTTATCCTGAGCACTGATTCGAATGTCTGCCTGCACAGCTTTATATAACCTGCTCTGGAAACTTTAAACTTAGCATGTCTGCCTGACTAGCTGTGACAGACGATGTGACTCACAAGTTCTGAGGCTTACACTATCTGCCTCTTTGCAGAAAAAGTTTGCTGATTCCTGATCTAAATTGTTCTCATATTTACCACTTTGAATCCATTCTATTGCCGGTGCCCCATTCTGGCCTCGAATTATTTTTGCTTCAGCATATTCTGTTTACTTCTTACCGAAATCATTTTCTTTAATTTTCCTCTCCACCCTGCCTTCCTTGTGCTTCCAAAGTGACTTTTATATCAGATTTAGTCAGATCTTGTCTGCCAGTTGTCTAGAGGGTTAAGCTGTAAGCTGATCACTGTAGAATTCAAGACCCTTGTACTTCGTCATCTCATCTTCTGCCACTACCTTCTTAGTTTAATCTTCAGAAATATTTCTATCTCCTAAATGGGTATTAATCCCTTTCCACATGCTCCACCCTCAGCCTCTAACATCTTTCCCCAGCTTTTCTCCTGATATATTTTTTTAAAGCACCATGAGTCATTATGCTTTTATTTTAAAAAATATATTTTATTGATTTTTTACAGAGAGGAAGGGAAAGGGATAGAGAGTTAGAAACATCAGTGAGAGAGAAACATCCATCAGCTGCCTCCTGCACACCTCCCACTGGGGATGTGCCATCAACTAAGGTACATGCCCTTGACCGGAATCGAACCTGGGACCTTTCAGTCCACAAGCTGACACTATCCACTGAGTCAACCCAGTTAGGGCTCTCCTGGTACATTTTTATTAAATCTTTCCAGCCTCAGCTCAAATGCTACTCCTGCTTTGAAGACATGCCTGTTGTTTCCTGGCAAAGCTCTGTGTTTCTTCTGCTCCCACAATTATAAATAGTCATACCTGACTTCAGCATTAATCTGTTCAGACTGCATGAGTAATTTGCATGCCAGTTTCTCTGCTGAATTGTGTCTGTCTTCCTTTAATTGTGTTATTTGAAGACAGGTGTTACAGCATCTTTGTATCCCCAGAAGATAACCTATTTGTTGGAAATGAGGAATTAAAATGTAATTATATTTTAGTATTTTATATTATAATTATATTTGCTTGCCTGATATCTTGAGTCTATTTCATCAGTGAAATTAAATGTAGTATTGGGGTGTGAACAATACATAATTTTTAACATTTCTGTTTATTGAAGAAAAACAAAACATATGCCGACAATGTTATTTTTTTAAAGGTCAGACTTAACGAAGCAGAAAACAAATACAAGGATATTCAAGATAAACTGGAAAAGATCAGTGAAGAGACAAACGCCCGAGCACCAGAATGCATGGCCTTGAAGGCAGATGTCACTGCTAAGAAAAGAGCTTATCATGAAGCCGAGGTGAGAGAAATTGCCCGATCTGGAATATTAAAATCTGCATGTCAGATATCACTACTCTTCATTTATTTTTAGAAGGAGAGGTTTTGTAATTGTGTTGAAATCTTTTCCAACAAATAGTGTGCTCAAAGACTTTAAAAAAATGTTTTCACTTGGTTATTTATGTACTTTTTTATTTTAAAAATAGATTTCTGCTTATATTCAGCCACTGATTTGAAGACGTGGCAAAGTGGACTTGAATGGGATATTTATTGTTTTTATTTTACTGATGTGTGTTTAATTTTTCGTTAGATTTTATATAACCGTTCCCTGGATGAGTATAGAGCGTTAAAGAAAGATGATGAGCAGCTTTGCAAAAGAATTGAAGAACTAAAAAAAAGGTGAAATAGCTACTTTGTGATTTTTATGGTTCCTTCATTTGGTGATAAAGTAGTCTAGGTGAAATGGAGCACTTTATTTTCTGTATTATTGTTAAAGGGTTTTTATCACATTGCTTTATGTTTTTTTAATGTTAGGTTTTTCATTTTAACATTTTCCACTTTGGATTATTTACTGTTAGTGCCGATCAATCTTTGGAACCTGAGCGGCTGGAAAGGCAAAGAAAAATATGTTGGTTAAAAGACAGAGTAAAGGCCTTACAGGATCAAGAAATTTCTGTCAATCAAGAGATGGAGCAGTTTCAACAGGCCATAGAAAAGGACAAAGAAGAACATACTAGAATTAGGTAAGTTTCAACATGCTTACAATTATTTTTGTCAATTACTGGAAAATCATATAGTGTTGCTCTTTATAAGAAGTAAGAAAACATAAGGGTTTTTGTTAGTACTACATAATTAGGGGTCTTTAAAAATAGTTTTTTTGAGAGTTTTCTTAGACTCTTAGAGTTGAATAACTTCTGGGATTTCTAGTCCCCATCGTTGCATATTTTTTATTTATTTTTTATTTTTAGGATTTCTGTATTTTTATTCTCTACTTGCACCATTATTTTTAAATAAAGACATCTGTCTGCTTTTAGTGTTTAGGGTAGCGGGGTCTGTCACTGGAATACAGGTGTTGGGGAAAAGGGGGAATATGTCTACGTAATTGTATCACATGTCTGCTCTGTTTTCCCACTTTTCTATTTTAGGAGAGAAGAATTAGATGTGAAGCATACACTGAGCTATAATCAGAGGCAACTGAAAGAACTGAGAGACAGTAAAACTGACCGACTGAAGCGATTTGGCCCTCATGTTCCAGCTCTTCTTGAAGCAATAGATGAAGCTTATAGACGTGGGCACTTTACCTATAAACCTGTGGGCCCCTTAGGTATTTGTCACCATTTAGCCAGGATATAAGAAACATTAGAAATAAGGTTTTATTGAATCTAATTTTAAAACTATTACCGAAGAGCTATATAGTTATGTGTGGATTTTAGTTGTACGTATTTTAAGAAATAGTGATGAGCCACCTTAAAGTTTGTAACTTTGCTTTTGTATCTTTAAAGCATAAAATAGTCAAAAGAAAGAGAATTTAGGAAAATAGAGTTAAATAATCTGATTTTGATTTTTTTTCCTGAATGAATAAATAAATGAACTAACTTTAATGTAACTGATTAGTAAGAAAATCCAGTGACATCCTCCTATCTAATACAAGAGTAGTATGCAAATTGACCATCATTCCAACACAAAAGATGGCTGGCAGGGGAGGGCAGTTGGGGCAACCAGGCAGGCCTGCAAGGGAGGGTATTTGGGAGGACCAGACCTACAGGGGAGGGCAGTTAGGGGTGACCAGGCCTGCAGGGGAGGGCAGTTAGGGGTGACCAGGCCTGCAGGGGAGGACAGTTAGGGATGACCAGGTCTGCAGGGGGTAGTTGGGGGCAACCAGGCTGGCAGGGGAGAGCAGTTAGGGGGTGACCACGCTGGCAGAGAAGGCTAGTTAGGGGCAATTGGGTCAACAGGGAAGGAGTTAGACGTCGATTAGGCTGGCAAGCAGAAGCGGTTAGGGGCAATCAGGAAGGCAGACAGGTGAGCAGTTGGATTATGAGAGGGATGTCTGCCTGTTTGGTGGGATAGGGCCTACACTGGAAGTTGGACATCCTTGAGGGGTCCCAGATTGGAGAGGGTGCAGGCTGGGCTAAGGGACTGCCCCCCCCAACCCCTTTGCATGAATTTCATGCACCGAGCCTCTAGTTAAGATATATTTAAAAGGATGCCACCCAAGTTTTTTGTAATCTTTATAAAATGACTTGTAATTTTCTTAGTTTCTATTAAGGATGGACAAAATTGTTTCTAAGTCCTCTTCCAACTGTAAAATCTGGGATTACTTAGTTATCTCCATATACACATTAGATTTTAGAAAACCAGTTGAGTTCTATGGAGTTACCTCTAATTCTGTACCTCATTATGTGAAAATGATGCTGTAAATATAAACATATTTTGTTAGTTAAGTACTGTATTTTTGTATAAGTACAGTGCTTTGTACTATATTAAGTATTGTAGTAATGTCCCTTTCATTAAATATGTACCTCTATGCCAGGATCCATTTCAGTGAATGAGGCATTTTTTCCTGTTTTAAGTCTTAACGCTCCAATGTTCATCAGTTTTATAGGAAAAATAAAGAATCTCTAGATCTTTTGATTGATTTTCAAAAAAGCGTTCAAAGGCTGGAATGTGTAAACATATAGAAAAACCACTGCTGATTTACATTCCAGTGGGACAGCTTTTTTCAGAGTCTAGTTGGTTTCCTCCCAGTGGGATGAGTAGATACAGGGTATTTCCCATTCAGTGAAAGTAATAAGCTGCTTTACATGAGAATATTTTAAAGCCATATGAACTATTTTAGATAGTCACACTCAAATTTAAAAGTAAGTCTGTATGGGCCTTTAATAATTCCGTCTCGCTTTTAGGAGCTTGCATTCATCTTCGGGATCCTGAGCTTGCCTTGGCTATTGAATCCTGCCTGAAAGGACTCCTGCAAGCTTACTGTTGCCATAACCACTCTGACGAAAGAGTCCTGCAGGCGCTGATGAGAAAGTTCTATTTACCAGGCACCTCACGGCCACAGATAATAGTCTCTGAGTTTCGCAATGACATGTATGACGTGCGGCACAGGTAAGGCATCGGTCATTCAATCCTGCTTCCGGTTTTGCTTAATCATGGGCAAGGTCACAAGTAATTAAAACATTGTTATGTATCCATGTCTGTATTACTGATGGGTAAAACTGCATCAGGCCAGTTCATCCTCTTCAGATCGATAAACGAGAGAGAGAGGCTGCATTGAGGTCTGTTGTGGGAGTCAGTACAGTGAAATAGATGGAGCGTGGCATGGGAATTATGCTGATGTGGGAAATGGTGCCAGACCTAGACAAATAAAGAGGGAGGCGATAAGGAAGAACGTAGTGCTGCTCATTGCTCATTGTGCTTCAAAGATCCCAGGAAGAGCTGTGATTGTTTCCCTTAAAAACCCTAATAAACCTCACAAGGCAAAATTCCTAAACTGGCCTCTTGGCTAGCTGCTGGCTGGCTGCCCACTGTACTTCTAAGTATCTACATATTCCCTAACTTATTCTTTGTCGGCTTTGATAAGATTGGATTACAAGGTATAGTTGCAGTTGAGTTAAGGGAGTAACAGAATGTTAAGGGGTAGGTTAGTGAAGAAATCAGAGGAGAGAGGAAAATGATTGGTCTTCTAACTGATGAGTTTGTTAATTGCCTTCTAGGCAAATAGAATTTTATGTGCAAATTGCATGGAGGCATGAAATCATAAATTACCCTGCAAAAATAGCATTTGAATTATAGATAGTAAGGATTAAAAGAGATAGTTAGGACAAAATCAATAACACATGTTGCTTCAATATAAGAGAAAGGAGAATTGAGGGTGACTGCTAGGTTTTTGGCTGGATGACTACCTAACAGATGTGCCAAAGGTTGATTTAGGAAAAAGAAAAGAAAAAAGTGGATTTGTCAAAAGTAGTTAAATTCTCTATTAGAATTGTTGAATTGGCTTTTATACTAGAAACTAGAGGCCCGGTGCACTAATTCATGCACTGGTCGGGTCCCTCGGCCTGGCCTGCAGGGATCGGGCCAAAACCAGCTCTCTGACATCCCCCTGAGGTGTCTCGGATTGCAAGGGGGCACAGGCCAGGCCAAGAGACCCCATGATCACGGTTGGGGAGGGACCATCGGAGGGCTCCTGGGCATGTTGGACCCATCTCGCCCAGTCCCAATCTGCAGGACCCCAGCAGCAAGCCAACCTACTTTTGGATTGACTGTCCCTGGTGGTCAATGCGCATCATAGCGACTGGTCAAACAATCAGACACAGCATGTTAGGTTTTTATTATATAGGATAAGGATTGGGAGTTAAGTGTTTTTTTTGTCTGCATGGGAATTTCAGCTTCTGTTGATTTCTAGTTTGATCCCTGGTTTTTTAAACCCCATAAAAGCGAAATTTCAGTTGTGCTATCAGACAACGTTGCTATGGTAAAAATGGCCCCTGACAGGTTAGTTGCATCTGAAGTCGGAGAATACAGACATTCAAACTTAATTTGTGTAAAAGCCAGTCTCCTGATTTCTACCCTAAAACCTGCTCTTCCTAGAATCTTCTCCGTCTTCATTTTGTAGTTGCTTAAGCCAAAAGTAGATTTACAGTTGTTCCTATGGAAAATACTGCAATATTTAATAATGCAAGAATAAAATCTATTTCACATACAACTGTAAGCCTGCTTTTGCCCTACCCTGTTTATTCAAAGATCCTTGCTTTGTTTTAAAATTGTAGGACTGAGAAGCACTAAGCCTACCCTGACCATTCCCCCTTAGATATTCATTGCTCCGCCCCTTCTATTCTTGGTGCACCCATTCTTCAGTGCTGTTAATAGCACAGGCGTTTAAAATGGTAGTGGAAAGAGTGAATGTCTCTTTAGGGAGCCCAGATTATAATTCTTAAGAATATCATTTCTCTCATGTTTCCTCCGTTCATAATAATCTTTGCTTCAGTTTTTCTTGTCTCGGTAGGAATATTGTTTCACTTTTTTAATTAATTGACTTTTATATTGATGTGTGATAGCATGTAAGATTTAAGAAAGCAGTAATTATTGTCACAGGCAGTAGGACATAATGTTTAAAAATCCGGGCTCTACAAATGTTGAATCACGGTGTTGTATACCTGAGACTGATATCATATGCCAACTCTATTTTAAAAAAGAAGAAGAAGAATCTGGCTCTATAACTGAGCTGCCTAGTTTAAATCCTAACCCAAGCATTTAACAAGTCTCTGACATTGAGGAACTTATTAAAATCTGCAGCTTTCTCCTCTGGAAAGAAAAAGGGAAAAAATAATATTACCTGTGTCATTGTTGCTATAGGATTAGGTGAGCATATATTCTTCTAACAGTGCCTATCACATGTAAATGTTTGCTAAGTAAATAAAATACATCTAATCAGATGTTTCCAAATGTTACCAGATATTTTCTATTATCTTATCATTACCTATCACGTACTCACCCATTAGTATGTGTGTGTATATATATATATATATAGAGAGAGAGATGTTTACATGTAATTAAAGCGTGATGCTCCTCCTCACGTATTTTTGTCTCAGGGCTGCTTACCATCCGGAGTTCCCCACGGTGCTGACAGCTCTGGAAATAAATAACGCCGTTGTTGCCAACAGCCTGATTGACATGAGGGGGATAGAAACCGTGCTGCTCATCAAAGTAAGACCAGACGCCGCTGTGTTTGTGTGACTGTACAGACCTCCGAACTGAAGTGGGTTTTACGAATTCCTGTCTCCCCCACCCCCCACATCCTGGGCTGTGGCTGTTCCGTCATTGTACATGTGCCTCGGAGGGAAATCTGGAGAAGAATGTGGGGCTGGTGGCTTGTTTTTTGCCCCAGAAAACTTTATTACTTCCCGCTATTCTTTGTAAAGCAGTTTCACAAATGTATGTTTTTTTGGTGCTTGATGCTATACAATTTTTTGTAATGCTTTCTTGATCGCCTGCAAAATTCATTTTTTTACTTGCCCTTATAGATACTTGTACTATTATCATTCTACTTTTTAAACAAATACTTGACGATATTTGATGGATCTCTTTTCTTAAAAAAAAATTTTTTTTTAGTATATTTTATTGATTTTTACAGAGAGGAAGGGAGAGGAATAGAAAGTCAGAAACATCGATGAGAGAGAAACATTGATCAGCCGCCTCCTGCATATCCCCCACTGGGGATGTGCCCGCAACCCAGGTACATGCCCTTGACTAGAATCAAACCCGGGACCCTTCAGTCCTCAGGCCGACGCTCTATCCACTGAGCCAAACCGGTTTTGGCTTTTCTTAAAAATTTGAGTGCTGTAAAATCAATATGTATTCTTTATCTGTATAGGCATTTTTCTATACTTGTTTGATTTGATCACCATATTGTGTTTTATCTTTTGAAATTAATTTGCTCGGGAGGAATAAGGAATTTAAAACAAATATATAATCAAGACAAGTACAGTAGAGTCTGTTTTTCTTACTAGTGGAAATAAGGAATGGTATTAGTAATGCAAGTGTGTGTGTATTGCAAGTATTGTAATTTTTGTGGGCGTGGCTCCATCATATTGTAGAAGGATATGTGAAATGAAACAGTGACATCGTACTGTAAAGGTATGTGCCTGGAGAGGTTAAGCCTGATTCCCCTCATTACTTCCTCCAGTGGTTCTCAACCTTCCTAAGGCCGCGACCCGTTAATACAGCTCCTCATGTGGTGGTGACCCCCAACCATAAAATTATTTCCATTGCTACTTCATCACTGTCATTTTGCTACTGTTATGAATCATAATGTAAATATCTGTGTTTTCTGATCGTCTTAGGCAACCCTGCAGGTTGAGTAGTAACGAAAATAATGTTATGGTTGGGGGTCACCACAACATGAGGAACTGTATTAAAGGGTCCCGGCATTAGAAAGGTTGAGAACCACTGCTCTAGGGCTTAAATATTTCAAGATTATTGTAGTTTATTGGAATTTGCTATTCAGTTGCATCATTTCTAGGCTGTAAAAGCCATTTAGAAAAAATAAGATTTGTATGAACTGGTAAAAGTAAATACTTCCATGTGAAGAGTTACTTAAAAATTTTAATTTTAAATGAATAGCAATATTAGAATTTAAAAATAGACCGTATCAATTTGTCATAAAGCATTATTTGCTGTACTGATTTAAAGACTTAATAGTTTTAATTCTTTGCATCTTGAAAGTTTTTAATTCTTTTCTCTATGGAATTATTTACTTGAATGTTTAAATAAAAATATTTGAATCTTACAACAACGACAGATAACATTTTGAAATTGTGTGCATCAGAAATGCTTCGGCACAAGTTAAAAAATGCATTTCTCCTCTATTTGTAGAGTAATTCTGTAGCCCGTGCAGTTATGCAGTCCCAAAAGCCACCCAAGAATTGCAGGGAAGCTTTTACCGCTGATGGTGACCAGGTTTTTGCAGGACGTTACTATTCATCGGAATACACAAGACCTAAGTTCCTGAGCAGAGACGTGGATTCGGAAATCAGGTTGGTGTCCGGTGTGGCTTTGCTCTGTTATTCCTTTGAGGTTCATACAGATTTTAGTAGGTGGCACGTGTTCTTTCTCCAGGTAAAAAATAATTAAAAACTGAGGAGAGACACGATTGGAAAATACATAACAGAATTTGGCCTACCCTGAAAAAGGGAAGTTGTAAAATTTAGCCCTTTTGTTTATGTGAATTATGTTGACTCTTTAAATTTATCCTAAATATTCAGAAAAAATGTTTAATAACAATATCGTTTGTTGGCTTTACTTTTGGTTTAGGCTCTTAGTTTCAAAGTTTATTTGGTAAATTTTTATGGTTTTAGCAAAATTACTATTGGTTAATAAATGTATAGATTTATATATGATAAACATTTCTTATTTAATACCGAAGAGCCACTTTAAATTTTTGCATCTGGCCCCATTTTTACCAGAAATACCACAATTATTCTTCTTTCCTCATTTTTACTATTCACTTATCATTTATTCAGCTGACTTTTTTTTTTAATTTTGAGAATTCTAGTAGGTAGCACATTTATAATATTCATCAAATTTAAGTTGGTGTGTTATTTTACCTATCAGTAAAAAAGAACAAAGCTGCTAATAGAACCAGGGACTGAAGACTGTTTCAGAGATGTGAAAACGTGGGACATATGCATCTTCTTGAAATATGGCGCTCTCTCTCTCTCTCTCTCTCTCTCAGGGACGTTTGTCTTAACGGCAGAGGTGGTCACTCCCACCAGGGAGACAGGTGCTGTGGGCAGGCAGGGGGTCATTTCTGAGGACAGTGCAGGCCGGCCAGATCTTTATTCCACATCCCTTTTCACTGTCCGCCTTCCGCTCACTTCAACTCCTCACACATACAGAGTTAATAGTTAATTAACACGCTTCTTCACCGACAGTGAATGTTAGCTGTCAGTTTTACCTTTTCACCCCTCCATGCCCTTGTGCAGTCTTCCCATCCTCTCCTGTAGTCGGTCCCAAGTTCAAAACTTCACAGAACACAATTGCCGTGTCTCCCTACGTCTGATTTTCCGTGGTACCATGGACGGATAGTGTCCTGTTCGCATTTAATGTTACCGTTTATTTCCTGATGCTTTTTTGTTTGAGTTGCTCATGTCTTCATTCTGGTTTTGCCTCTCCCTATCACTATGCACAATGCCCACACCACAGAAATCGTATCATAAATGCCTATTAATAAGTAAAATTTGACTCCAGTTTAGAAATTTTTTTTAAATCATTAGGATTTTTATAAATAAACTATTAAAAATTAGCTTTTTTTTTGTAAAGATCTACAGTCTTAGTAACATTCAGAAATAGTTTTAAATTATTTTTATCCTTTTCTATCAAGTGAGTTGGAGAATGAAATTGAAAATAAGAAGGCCCAGATATTAAATTTTCAGCAACATTTGTCTGCCCTTGAAAAGGATATTAAACGCAACGAAGAATTTCTTAGAAGGTTCCAACTACGGTATAAAGAATTAAAGGTAAAAAATATATATACGTCATTTTGTTTTCTCATCTTGTCACTTTAAGCTATTTTTACAATTTGTTTAGTTAAGGAGTAGTTCTCAAACTCTTTGGCCTCAAGCCCCTTTACAGTCTTAAAGGAGCTTTTTACACATCTGGGTGTTACCTATCAGCATTTACATTGTTAAAAATTAAAACAGAATTTAACAGTATTTACTAGTTCACTTAAAAATTATAAGCTCATTGTCTGTTAACATAACATTTTTAAGAAAAATAACGTTTCCAAAAATCAAAGCTATTTACTGAGAAGGTTGACATTTTTGTATTTTTATAGTAAATTTGTATTATGGCTTAATAAAACTCAACTGAATTACGGGTCACCTTCTGCAATCAATCTGTCGTACTAAGTACACGTCACCGAGTCATAAGCCTCCTGACACTTGTGAGGAAATGACAGTGAAAATGGTGAATAATGTCTCGGTGTTTTTATGAGAACAGTTCTGACCTCATGGATCTCGGCTAGAGTTTCAGAGACATCCAGGCAGTCCTTGAATTGTACTCTGAGGACCACTGGATTAGAATAATCTTGCCACAACCTGAGTCTGGATATTTCAGAATATTTCCTCTATGAATTCAACATTATCCTCATTTTAAATGCCAAGATGGGGTACTTCCATCTTCTTTGTGTGGGTTAACCAGTGAGGGTAATATGCAGACTTGGTACTGTAACTTACTTTGGTTCATTTAATACTAGGATGTCTCTTTTATTAAGTACAGAATCCTTCTGTAACACAGTAGAACCTCATGGATTAATATAGCCTTCCTTTATTTTTATTTTTTAAATTTATTTTTATATTACTAAAATTCCAATACTTTCTTTCAGATGAAAATAAGAAAAAGTATTTCTGAAATTCAGGAACTTGAGAATATAGAAGAACATCAGTCTGTAGATATTGCAACCTTGGTAAGAGTCTCTTCCTCAAAGTTATAAAGGACAAAGCTATCACTTAGTTTAACAGTATCTACTCAGCTTTTTTAAAAATCCTACTTGAGGCTGCTTTTTATGATTGTCTCCATTTACAGATAAGACAGAAACTACCTCCTGGGTAGCCTTCAAGGTCCTTATTGTTTTGCCTTTATAACTTGCGTGAATAATAATTGATTTTGTCATCTACTTCATGAAAAAAACTTTATCAAAGCTTAATTGTGCTCTTAACATCAAACAGTGGCATTTTTAACCATGCTGCCTAGCATAGTATTTTGCAGAGTTAAGCAGTCAGTTACACTTGGTCTCTCTTTGCATTGTTTCTTTTTCCCGAGTTAATAGTTTTCATTTTAATTGACCACATATTTATTACTCTATATTTTTTCTGGCAGCTGTTTATGATATTCAGCTTAGCTTCTCTGACTTACAGGAAACAGTGGGTCAGATAGCTTGCAGAATCTTGTTAAAAGGAGGAAGTATTGCTTAGTGTTTGTGCTGTACGTCATACTAACTGCTGAGGGATTCAGCAGGTGGAGTTCTACTCGAATGAGAGTTTGTCTTCATTTTTCATTAGTCATCTTGTTTCCCACATTTTATATTTCTACTTTAATTCTTTTTATTGATATGTTGTTTTTTTATATGTATATATATATTTTTTATTGATTTCGAAGAGGAAGGGAGAGAGAGAGAAACATCAGTGATGGGAGAAAATCATTGATTGGCTGCCTCCTGCACACCCCCTACTGGGCATCTCGCTCACAATCCCAGGCATGTGCCCTTGACCAGAATCAACCCAAGAACCCTTCAGTCCACAGGCCATTGTACAACTGGCTAGGGTGATTGAAGATAGGTAGTATGTCTTGTTTATTTTTGTTTACTCAGCATCTAAGACATTATCCGGCACAAGGTAGATATTTATATGTACTATATTGTGAAAGAAAAGTAAGTGGGCAGAAGAAAAGTTAATCCTTTTGATTATGACCTCAAGCACAATATAGTTTTTACTTATGTCCTAAATAGTATCTCTTAGTATTTTTGAACCTGTTTTCTTCTTTCTAATTTGCCTTTGAGAGTGTGAAAATGCCCTAGTGGTCTTTGAATTTGTCTTTTATCTGAGTTGCCTACAGCCAGTAATGTCTTCTCTCTCAGAATTGTTTGTACTACTTTTCTGTCTGATAACAAAGTGTTTTAATTAACGCTATATGCTCTGTAAATGTAATCAGGAAGATGAAGCTCAAGAAAATAAAATAAAAATGAAAATGGTTGAGAAAAGCATGGAACAACAGAAAGAAAATATGGAATATCTTAGGAGTCTGAAAGTAGAAGCAGAGAACAAGTATGATGCAATTAAACTGAAAGTTAACCAGCTCTCAGAGCTAGCAGATCCGCTTAAGGTATGTATTATTGTTATCTATCCTGTGGTGTATGTATCTCAGGTCTTAACTTTATATCTACAGTGTATTCGTTAGATTCTCTCCTAACATAATTTATGTTTCAATGTTCATATAACCACATAAAAATATGTAAACCGAATTTTCCTCCTTAGATCAATTAGAATAAAATGCTTCTGCTCATGCTTTTATGCGACTAAATTGGCAAGTTTTTTTTTTTTTAATCCCAGAAGATTATAGCTCTCCTGCCCTCTTTATTTTCTGACTTAAAGCTAGAGCCAGGGACATCTTGTCTGTCTGTGCTGTCTCTGCTTGCCTGTTCTGTTGTCCCATTTCCTTCAATAACTCAAGCCAACTTGAAATAAAGTTCTGCTCGGCTCCTGTTGATTGGCATGGCCCAGTTATGTGCCAGCTTGAATTCCATCGATTTTTTTTTTTTTTAATACGTGCTTTTGAAAACCAAATTTAGGGAAACAAAATTACTCAACAGTTCAATTGTATAAATGTTTCCGAGTTGTTTATTAGCTTAGTTATTAATATTTTATTGTTATCATTTTTATGACTAGCTCAATTATTTTCAGGGCTTTTATTTATAAGACACTGAGAAGAACTAATAGTATATTTTCAGAGGAGCCGGGTATTTGAGAGACCACTCTAACATATCCTTTTCTTTTTTCCAGGAAAATTAATTGCCCTCTGTGTATCAAAATGTGTTTAGATATTTTTAAAGTTTAAAAGAATGTGCATGCATAAAATTTTTATTGTAATTTTGTTTATTGAAAACTTTTTAAAGTGTAATAAAGAGTTGAGGGAATATTACAGGAATTAAGAGGTTTTGCTGCATAGAAATAGCTTCCCTCTATTTGTGGTAGATTTCTCTGTAGTTACTATGCCTGGAGCTGAGATTTCTGTCTGCCTTAGATCAGCGGTTCTCAACCTGTGGGTCGCGACCCCTTTGGGGGTCGAACAACATTTTCACAAGGGTCGCCTAAGACCATTGGAAAACACAGATACGATTCCTAACAGTTGCAAAATGACAGTGATGAAGTAGCAACAAAAATAATTTTATGGTTGGGGGTCACCACCACATGAGGAGCTGTATTAAAGGGTCGCGGCATTAGAAAGGTTGAGAACCACTGCCTTAGATGAATCAATTGAGGATGGAAAGAGACTTTGCTCGGGGCTATAGGTGCACGATACAGTGTGCAGGTGATATTTTATTGGGTTGTACCCTTGAAACCTGCGTGATTTTATGAACCAATGTCACCCCAATAAATTCAACAAAAAATAAAATTATGACTGAGGAAATAAAAAGAAAATAGAAAAATAGACCAACTGATTGAGAAGAATATATAGTTTAGATATTAAATTGTAAAGTTGTGAGAAAGGAAAATGTACTAAAGGTAACACTGAGAAATACGAAGAAGAGAGTAGTTGCCACAGGAAATAAGAATTAAGAAGATAAAGCCTAAGACAAAAAGGAAAACGAAATTCATTTTTAAAAGGATAAAAAGAATACAGTGGTACCTCAAGATACGAGTTTAATTCCTTCCGTAACCTTGAGGCGTGGGAAACTATGAGACACTCGAGTCGATGTAAACTGGTGGGTCGTGTGCAGCCAGCCGATCTGCGAGATTACTTGTATCTCAAATGTTGCTCGTATGTCAAAGCAAAAATCGCTCCTATCTCAAAAATCTCGTATGTTAAGGCACTCGTATCTGGAGGTACCACTGTACATGTGAAAATAAGAAGAGACAAGGGTAGAATTCAGAGAAATAAATTCAGGAATTAGAGCAGTAAAATTACAACAAAGGTAAGGTTCAAATACTTTTTTTTAATGGGTGAAGGATTGAACAGGGTGACAGAATCAAAATGATGAAATATGGTAAAATACTACAGGGAAGAAAGCACCGACATTATTTATCCGGGAAGACTTCCAGTCCAGAACAAGGAATGGTGGAGAGTAAGCTGTGTTCTGTTCTTTTAGGGACCTCTAAACTAAAGCAGCTCCTGGGATTGGGAGTCCATAAATAAGTCCCAGAGCAGAAAGATGTGGGCAGAAGGCAGTAAGAATTCTTGGGCTTAGCTCTTTGCCTTGGCTGCACATAACTCAAAGCTAGGAGGTGAGTCCTTCAGTTAACTGCATGCGAACAGCGAGTAGCGGAGGTTTTCCTTCACAGTGTCACGCCACGTAGCCGTCAGTGACCGGCGGACCGCGAGGATCTGGCTCAGAGTAATTCCTGAGAAGCTGGGGAATTACAGTGTTAAACATCAGCAGCTTCTACCCATAATGCTTGCTCTTAGGACGTTCGTTCCTTTTGTGATGGGTGGTGAGGAGTAGAATACAGTGGTACCTCGAGATACGAGTTTAATTTGTTCCGTAACCTTAAGACGTGGGAAACTATGAGATGCTCGAGTCGTGGTAAACTGGTGGGTCGTGTGCAGCCGACCAATCCACACGATTACTCCTGTCTCAAATGTTGCTCGTATTTCAAAGCAAAAATTGCTTGCTCGATGTCTCGTATCTCAAAAATCTCGTATGTTAAGTAAGGCACTCGTATCTCGAGGTACCACTGTACTCTGTTTAAACTCGCAGTCATTGAAATCTTGGCACGGAATCCTTTTCTCACAAGATTTCATAGTTTCCAGTTTTTTAAAAATTCATAATGAATGTAAATTTATATGAAATAAGCAATCTTTCCAATGATGCTGAATAAAATTCGTTTAAGCATCTAAAACAATAAAGCTTTTCAATGATTCTGTCCTTTCTAGCATCTCAGCCTATTTTCTAAAGGCTGTAACTTCTTGCAGGTGGAAACGCTACAGCAAGCATGTCAAACCCAAAGGTTCACACAGGCCAAATAAATGAGGCGTGTGGCCCGAGGGCCATGAGTTTGACATGCTTCCTCTACAGGCTTCAGGGCTGCATCAGTTTCATTTTAGACCTGTCCCATCCTAGGCATCACCCCCAAACCAGGATGAATGTCATTCATTTGCTCTTATTATCTCTAGTTCTTCATTTCGCCATCAAATTAAATGAAATACTCCCTTGCTTTCCTTCAGTTTTAAATCTCAGAGTATCCAGGACCTATATTTATTAAAAATACAAGGACAAGTCAGACAGCCCTGGTAAACACTGAGAGAGGGATATTAACATCCGTAGTCCTTTTCCTGTTGGTTTGCGCTTTAGGTCTTCCCCTTTCTCAGGTTGTTCGGGGGGAAGATTAACCAGCACAGATGTGTCCTTGTATGTTTTATCCCTTCTGTTCCCAACACCGAATTGATTCCCTAAAGCAAATGGGGCCTATTTATTTTAACAGCTTCTCCCAAAAATGGTTAAAAACTTAGTTCTGGTTTTAGAAGACAAGCATTCTATTTCATACACGGCTCCCATTCCTCATGGTAATTCCTCCTGCTGCACACATTGCACCGGTTTTTATGCTGTTTGACATAAGCGAGCAATTACCTTCATCCTTCATGTAACAATGGTTTTTAATAGAACTCTTATAAAAGCTATATGTTATCAAATGTCAATCGTGGGTGATGTTTTTATTAATATGAACAAGATGCAATAAATTGTACTCTTAGGTTAGAAAATAGCCCAGTTCCTCCATTATGTGAGGCAAATATTTTCTGTATTTAGATACCTCTTCCTTTTGGGGATACCTCCCTATATTGTCCTGTGTGATGCTGGTACTGCTGTTCTGGTTTGATTCTGTTCCTTTTTCTGTCTACAACTAACTCTTGGGACTGAACTTGATAATCATAGTGTCAATGAGCAATGCTAGGCTCAAAAAAAAAAAGAGCAAATTAACTAAAATATAATGTGGTGATTCTTAAATCAGGAGCCTTTTTCAAACTGTTATTGAGATATAAGTGACATGCATTAAGTACACATATAAGTGTATGATTTCACACATTTTGACATGTATATACCTGTAAAAAAAAAAAAATCCTGCATGCTCCAGGTTTCCTCATGCTCGTTTATAATCTGTCCCTCCCTCTGCTCTGCCCCTCATCCCCATCTGTCTGCTTTCTACATGGAAATCTGCACGTTTTCTAGAATTACCAGTAATGGAATCCCCCATTATACACTCTTGCTTTTTTGTGATTTGACCTTTTTCGGAGCCTAACACACTGTCTAGCACATAATGTAGACGCTGTTTATAGTTTGAAAGGAAAAGTGAATGGTATACAAGTTACTCTTTTTGCTTATGGTAATCATCCATATTTTTACCCGAATCGATAATTCATTTCTTCTCACTGCCAAGTAGCACTCCATGGTGTTTGATAGACCACAATGTGTTTCATTTACTGGTTGATGGGCGTGGTTTTCAGGTTGAGGCTCTTGCAAATAAAGCTGTTCTGAACGTTTGAGAACAAGCCTCTGAGATCCTAAACTTACTTTGGTGATTCTTAAACCTTAAAATTCTTAAGGACTTACACCAGGAGCTGTTTAAACGGTTTGAGATTCGGGAAATTCCAGACCTAAAAATATCCCGGGTGGAGTCTAAAAGTCTACATATTTTGTAAAAACATCTAAATCAAGGGCAATGCACATCATTGTTTGAGAAGCCACCATAATGCATGTCTTTATGCGTATGTCACCCAAGCCTTCCACCAGGCCAGTGTGGCTACCCACCAAACTGCGTTATTTACCAAAATAAAGTTGAAAGCACCTTATAAATGGAGACTTCATATAAGAGTCTGAATATAATAATGTGACTCCTCATTTCTATTCAGACACACCCGGTATGAACCCTCACACTTGTGTCTTGAAGTAACATAGTCCTCTCCACTTTATGGAGTTGTCAGTTAGCTTTGTAGCTACGCTGGTAATTTTTTAAAAAAAACAATGTTTGCTTTAGACATTATTTGGGCTTTCTTCAAACAGGACGAATTAAACCTGGCTGATTCTGAAGTAGATACCCAAAAACGAGGGAAGCAGCATTACGAAGAAAAGCAGAAAGAACACCTGAATACTTTAAATAAAAAGAAACGAGAACTGGATATGAAGGAAAAGGAACTGGAGGTCATCTCTCATTTTTTATTTTATCTTATGTTTTTGTGTACAACCTTAGTCTGAATTTCTAAAGTGCGTTTTCCTTAATGTCCTGTTTTCAAACACACACAGTTTGTTCCATGGTTATCTGTTTCCCATAAAGTAACAGCTGTTTTGGTGAGTCAGGAGAGAAGGCGGCTTAGGGACTGGATGGGGGACTTACACAGACCAGTCCCAACAGGACTTCCGGCAGGCCCTCCCTCCACGCTAATCTAGCGCCTTAAGGGCCCAGTGTGGCAAGCAGATAGCAGCTTTCTGTCAAACATGCAGCCTGCCTCTGAGTAGCTGCAGGGGTGGGGGTGGGGGTGAGGGGGACGGGGCTGCAATTCCGCTCCTGCCTGCTGGACACCATGACCCGTTTCTGGAGATGAAGTGAAAGCAGCCGGGGTCTAACTAGAAGGGATGGGTCTCAGCTTTGCCTTTAAGTGTCTTGGAAAAGGACTGAAACACTAGTCCATTGCCCTGCGTATTCAAGACTTACACCAGATGTTGTAAATATAAGATAGTACCGAGTGTGAAAGTGAGTTTTTCAGTATTTTATAAACATGAGGGTCTTTTTGTTTGCATTTCAATACTGTTTGGTGTTCAGAGTCCATCCTAAAATGCACAGAAAGCTAGTGCCCTGCCTGCCAACTTTCTGTAACTGCTACTTGAAACTTGTCTCATTAGGAACTTACAGAAGTCTTACAAATTATCATAGATGTGCACAGTAGTGTGATTTTGTCTTTAAGATTTATAGTGACTGTACTATATCTCAATATAAAGCTTAGAGAAATAACATCGATACCAAATGCATTCAAAATACTTTTTTTGTAAACGTAAGTTTAGAATTTTACTTTGCCTGTTTTGGCGTTAGTAATACAACGAATTGTTATCTCAAAGAAGAGTTTTAAAGACATTAAACATCTGTTGTCTTAGGAGAAAATGTCACAAGCAAGACAAATCTGCCCAGAGCGGATAGAGGTGAAAAAGTCCGCCTCCATTCTAGATAAAGAAATCAACAGATTAAGACAGAAGATCCAGGCAGAACACGCTAGTCATGGAGATCGAGAGGAAATAATGAGGTGAGTGGTTGGTAGCTTTTCTGCTTGGTTATGTTATGCATATATGTTACCAACACAACAAGTAAATGTTTAAATATAAATCTTAAATTTGGATCAAATATGGCGACCGCACATAGTTTATAGCTAAACTAGTCTTTCATCTGTGTACGTTAACAATAAACTACTTTGCCTTGGTTGGGTTGCTCAATAGATTGGAGCGTCGTCCCACACACCAAAAAAGGTTTGGGTTCAAACCCCAGTCGGGGTGTACCTGGGACTCAACTGATCAGTGTTTTGCTCTCACATCGATGTTTCTCTCTCTCTCTGTCTCTTTCAGAGTCAATAAAAAAATAATATAAACGTTTTTCTTTTGAATTATTACAAAACTCGTTCCAGAATATTTGCATATAAATGTTATATTTATACCTATAAGATTTGTGTAGTAGACATGAAATTGTTCAGCTTCACAAGTAATAAAGAAATGCAAATCAGAATAATTAGAAGCCATTTGCACATACATGAAGATGGAGAAAACTTCGTGTCAGTTAGATCTCAGTGAAATGGCTATTTTTATGCTTGATAACAATGGAAGCTCCAGTGTAGTTAGAGCACAAGTTCTGAAGCAGAGGTACCTCGGTTGAATGGCTATTCTGTTATCTTCTTATATGGCTGCAGAGATTATCTTGTCTCTGAACCTTAATTTTCTCATCTATAAAACAGATATAATTATAGGATTTCCCTTACAGGGTTATTGTGGAGATGAAATGAGACCATAATAGACAGAATATATAGGATACATAGTGTGTTAGATATTAGTGTTTCTGAAATAGATGAAGGCAGTTTATGTCAGATGCCCTCAATTTTTTTTTTATGGTTTTTTGAATGGCCTTTATTAATATTTTGTTCATCAAATAGGCAGTACCAAGAAGCAAAAGAAACCTATCTTGATCTGGATACTAAAGTAAAGACTTTAAAAAGGTTCATTAAATTACTGGAAGAGATCATGACCCACAGATTCAAAACATACCAACAATTTAGAAGGTAAGTGCGTTAAAAAAAATTATCACGTATGCATTTTTAAAAAATGCTTTTTTAATATATTTTATTGATTTTTACAGAGAGGAAGGGAGAAGGATCGAGAGTTAGAAACATCGATGAGAGAGAGACATCGATCAGCTGCCTCCTGCACGCCCCCTACTGGGGATGTGCCCGCAACCAAGGTACATGCCTTTGACCGGAATCGAACCTGGGACCTTTCAGTCCACAGGCCGACGCTCTATCCACTGAGCCAAACTGGTTTCACCACATATACATTTTTATTTTTCTTTGTTTTCCCTTTTCCCTTATAAACATAAATTAAATTAAAGAACTTTACACGATTCAGCTAGCGAAGACCTGCCACTCCTCACCTTGTCAGCTGGTGCTCACCGCCCGGTAATTTAATCAGAGAAGCGTGGATTGGAGTGGATCTTTCTAGCAGCTGTCAGCTCTTCCACTCCGTCAGCTCTCCAGCTTGCCTAGGTCGTTCACAGGTGGCTGGTCACTGCTGCTTACCGCGTCCTTTGAGGGTAGCTCACTGGTCCTGAGGCAGCCTCTCCTTCCCGGACGCCGCACGCTGTTGAGGGGTGCGCGTTTTTGATGGGACCCCCGAGGCAGTGCTCAGGTGGTTTACCCTGATCACCAAGAATGGTGTGGCCGTAGCTTGATGGGTGCAGAATCTCTGCCTCGTCACAGCTCTAGCTCACATCCTACTGCAGCGCCTGAAACATGGAGGAACTTGGTATATATTAGCTGCGTGAATTAACACAGGATCAGGGGAACTGGATGTTATTAATGTGCCCAGAAATGTACAGACTCACATGGGTAATGTGACCCCAATGAAAGCCACAAGCAACAAATGAAGCAGAGGACTGTTAAAGGTAGGGATGACCCTGGTGTGCTTGGGTCCAGGTCAGCCCTAGTCTTTACACTGACCCTCTGTTTTCCCACAAGCCATCCCTCAGTCACGTGCTTTTCCCCTGCCTTTAGATCCCAAACTCTCTTAGTCTCAAGACTATAAAAAAAATTTTTTTAAATGTATCTAGCTCTACCACATGCATGGAAATTCAGATAAAGCCGTAACAAGAAACAGGCTTTTACATGAGTGACCATATTCCTTAACTAAACTATAAAACTTGGTTTCCATTTTATGAGCATATGTTGGTAAGGCTTAGTTAGGCTTTATTTTAATCCTTTCGAGGCTACTTTTTTTTAAAAATATATTTTATTGATTTTTTACAGAGAAGAAGGGAGAGGGATAGAGAATCAGAAACATTGATGAGAGAGAGACATCGATCCGCTGCCTCTTGCAGGCCCCCTACTGGGGATGTGCCCGCAACCAAGGCATGTGCCCTTGACCGGAATCGAACCTGGGACCTTTCAGTCCGCAGGCCGACGCTCTATCCACTGAGCCAAACCGGTTTGGGCTTGAGGCTACTTTTAAGTTTTGTTCGGCGGGACCAGAGCAGCCTGTAGTCAAGTATAACTTTTCCCACCTGTGAAGCAGCTCTGAGTGCTGTGCCGATACCTGGCAACTAAAAGGTCCCACTGGTGCCCGTGGGAATGTGGTGTCTTCATGAATGGCTTCCGCCGCTTTGGGGTGTTCCTCTCCTGTGGGTGCTCCTCACACCGATGAGCTGAGTGCTCAGGAGACAGGCACCTCTCCGGTCCTCTGCGTTCTCTGTGCTTTCTCCTGCGGCTCCTTGGCCTCCATAGACTTCCGGTTCCACTTAGGTTTCCACCCTCTCCCCCTTACTCTTCCCTAAGTTGTAATTTAAGCATCCACGGGGCTCAGGGGAATGCCACCGGACAGGTGGAGACGGAATGGGGGCGATGGCACTGTGCCAGGCCTGGGTAGGTATCAGAGATGCAGTGACTAGAGGTTGCCCTTCCCTGTTTTGCTGCTACAAAGCTGAGAGGCAGGTGAACGGATCTTTCACCATCACCAGCTGCTGGAGCCGGTCCTCGCACGGAGGTTATGTCTCCGGCCTTAGGGTGGTGGACTGGTGCATCGATATGGACCGGCTCTCATATCATGGGATACAGTCACTGTGAGATGATATCATTAGCAGATGTTTGTGCTAAGAATGTAGAGACAAGCGAAATATAAGATCGGGAGAAGATCACCTAAATTTGCACCTACAAAATTGCCCACCAGTGTTAACATTTTAGCATATTTCTGCCTGGTCTTACATGCGGGTTAAAGATCATGCTGAACACGCTCTGTATCTTTATATTCTTCTTAATGTGTCCAATTTTTTATTTCAAGGTGTTTGACTTTACGATGCAAATTGTACTTTGACAACTTACTATCTCAGAGGGCCTATTGTGGAAAAATGAATTTCGACCACAAGAATGAAACTCTTACCATATCAGTGAGTATCTTAACTTTGCATGTTAATTATTAGATGCTTTGTCAAAATGTTGAAAAGTAAATTGGCCTTATTGGCTAAAGCTGCTGTTGTAGCTTTTTAATAATAATAATAATAATAATAATAATAATAATAAAATCTCCCCCAGACAACTACATGATTTCCTTCTGATGATAATTAGGAACTTTATTTCAGTGGCACATAGTTACCTTCTCTTTCTACTCCATTGGTTTCCTTCTTGAAATTGTGTGGGACATTGTAGAAGATCCATTTTCTCTGCTCTCACTATAGGAAGTTAAGAAAGAATTTCTCAAAGAATGTTCTAGCCATGTAATTGTTTGTACTACTTATTTCTGAAGATGTACCTCGGTCTGATCTCTGGAGAAAGGAAGCTGTTCTCTCTCAGTCACATCCATTGAAAGAGGGGTGCAGGGCAAGAGCAGCTACGCACGCAAATAATTAGAGAAAACTTTCAGCTACTCACTCACTACCTCTAGTTGCCATAAATGTTATATGGCCATGTTAATACTTAGAATATGTAATAATTTGTAATACATATACAAAACAAAGGACTCACATCTAAAAATGTTAAATAATAATAATGATTATGAAAAAGAATGACAGCACATGTAAAAATGATCAAAAGGTATAAACAGGAACTTCATAAATTAAAGTGTCCCGACAGCAAATAAGCCCAAGAAAGTGTCCACTATCATTAGTCCTCAGAGAAATACAAATTTCCATCATAACGTACTATCGCATCACCGTTAGTGTGCCTAAAACGAACAAGACTGATATGAATATCTTGTGATAAAAGGTTTAAACAAGAACTTCATAAATTAAAGTGTCCAGATGGCAAATAAGCACATGAAAATGTCCACTATCATTAGTCATCTGAGAAATACAAATTTCTATCATAACGTACTATCACATCACCATTAGTGTGCCTAAAATGAGCAAGACTGATATGAATATCTTGTGTTGGTGAGGATGTAGACCAGTTATTCTCAACCTTCCTAAGGCCGCGACCCTTGCATACAGTTCCTCATGGGGTGGTGACCCCCAACCATGACATGTTGCTACTGTGATGCATCGTGATGTACATATCTGCATTTTCCGATGGTCTTAGGCGACCCCTGTGAAAGAGTTGTTAGATCCCCAAAGGGGTCGTGACCCACAGGTTGAGAACCGCTGATGTAGACTAAGAACTCTCATTCCTTGCCAGTGGGACTCTAACTTGGGAGAACTAATTTGGAAACCTGTCTGCCACTGTCTGTTAAAGCAGTGCCACTCTTCAGAATTGGCAATATTCATTCATTGGTTAAGATAAAAATAGTGGTTACCTTCGGGGATTGCTGGTGATGGAGAGAGCACAGAGAATTTGCAGAAATGCCAGGAATGTTCTGTCTGGAGCTGAGTGGTGGTGCCTGTGTGTGTGTGTGTGTTTGAATAAAAATGATTTGTGCTAAACCCTTCAGTTTTGTTCCTTACTGTATGTAATTCACACTCTAATAGAAAAAAAAAAAAAATGAGTAGAAGAGCAAAGTCTTAGGAGTGTTTGGGTAATTTATCCCCAGAACTGACTCTTCGAGTGCAGCTAGATTTTCTGATGTTGTCATCCCCGTTATTCAACAGAACATTCTCGCTTTAAGAATCTGGTCATCTGCCCTGGCTGGTTTGCTCAGTTGGTTGGAACACCATCCTGTAGACCAAAGGGTTTCGGGTTTGATTCCCAGGCAAGGCACACAACGAGGGTGTGGGTTTGATCCCTGGTCAGGACTCATATGGGAGACAGATGATCAATGTTTCTCTGTCTCCCCCCCCCCCCCTTCTCTCTCTTTACAAATAAACAGACATATTCATAGATGAGGATTAAAAAAAGGAATCTAGTGGTCGTTTTTCAAAACCGGGAAATGGATACCCATGTCCCATGGTAAGTTAGCAATAGATCAGAAGTAAAATTTAGATCTCCGTGATTCATCCAGGGCTCGTTCATGAGATTGATACCAACTGCACTTTTGGACAAAAGATTCCATCCTGTTACTTAGTTCTTACTTTCATATGTGCTTTTTGTTGTTTATTTGGTTTGGCTGCTTACTGTGTATGTTCATATTGCCTTTTCATTTGGGTTTTCATAGAAGATTCAAACTTACAGATGATAAATATGAAATTTCAGTGTATGGTTAAATTCAGAATATTTGATAACTCTTAGATGATTAATAAATAAATGAATGCTCACTTGAGAGCTACCAATAGCAATTTGCAAAATACATGAATCCACGTATCTGCCAGAATGTGTGTGATTAACTTCATGATGTAGAACTGGCTGGTGCTGCCCTTTCACCTGTGCAGGTGGCATTCTGCCCGAATGAAGGAGTGGCTTCTAATGGTCAGTATGCTGTCTTCTCAGGCGGTCATGAGTGTGCTGTGCATTTACTAATTGCTAGTTTGTTGTTTCCATGAGCCCTTATTTATTAAAAGGATTTTCCTAAGAGATTTTGTGAATTTCAATTCATTGCTGTTATTTTCCTGGCCAGAGTGAGCCTGTTTAAGTCGGTCCCGTGTCTCTTTGACATTCAGTAATTGCTTTTAAAGCAACTCAACCACTAGATGTCACTGGAATTCAAGTAACAAAAGTTATCTTGGCACTTCGGAATGAAATAAACGTAACAGTCCATTTACAATAGCATCAAAAACAGTAAAATACTTCGGAGTAAATTTAACCAAGGAGGTGAAAGATCAATCCACTGAAAACTAGAATGCAGTGACGAAAGAAATTGAAGAAGACATAGATAAATGGAAAGATATCCGGTGTTCATGGATCAAAAGAATTAGTATTGCCGAAAACGGTTTGGCTCAGTGGATAGAGCGTCGACCTGCAGACTGAATGGTCCCAGGTTCGATTCCGGTCAGGGGCATGTATCCTGGTGGCAGGCACATCCCCAGTAGGAAGTGTGCAGGAGGCAGCTGATCAATGTCTCTCTCTCATCCATGTTTCTGGCTCTCTCTCCCTCTCCCTCCCCCCCCTCTCTTTCTCTCTCTCTCTCTCTCTCCCTCTCCCTC
>PVJN01015332.1:0-44575 GCA_004026805.1 Lasiurus borealis | reverse complement strand
GTTCATTTTAAAATAAGAAGCAATCTCTAACACTTCTAAGTTTCTTTTGTGCTCTGAATTATTTCAGAAAAAAATAAATAATATCCTGAAGTAATTGAATTTTTGAAACATATTTTAGAAGTGGTGGTTGGGGGACAAGAGACTCTGTGAATAGTTTTCAACAATATGTGGGAACATGAATTCAGTTTTCATTTGTAACGTTCATTTGTTACTTGGAAGATTTCTTAATATAGACAAATCTCTCCATCAGGAGGACAGGCTGTCCTCAGGGGCCAGTACATGAAGAGACTCTTTCCTGCTCTGAAACACTGATGAGGTGGCAGAGGTCTCTGACTCAGGAATCAGAAGTCTAAGTCCCATTCTCAGGTCTGTCCTTGACCATCGAGGAGACTTTGAGGAAAGCTCTTCAATACACTTAGTCTGTGTTCTGTATCTCTATAAAGAAGAGGTTGAATGAGCTTATCTCTGTTATCTCTTCCAGGATTAAGTTTTTTTAAAATATATATATTATTGATATTTTTACAGAGAGGAGGGGAGAGGGATAGAGAGTTAGAAACATCGATGAGAGCAAAACATCGATCAGCTGCCTCCTGCACACTCCCTACTGGGTATGTGTCCACAACCAAGGTACATGCTCTTGACCGGAATCAAACCTGGGATCCTTGAATCCGCAGGCCAAAGCTCTATCTACCGAGCCAAACCAGTTAGGGCAAATTTTTGTTAGATCATGTGGTCTGTCTCTAGTTGTGAGGGTGAACGCGCTCCATACAGCAACCCAGTGATGGAAAACTGAGTTTAAAAAGATAGACTCTGGTTATAAGCAGACCAAATCCAGCTGGTCCTTGCCAGGATGTATTCATTCATTCATTCATTCACTCACTCATTCACTCATTCATTCTCTTATCAAGTATCTATTATACATCTGCCATTCTTTTATATGTTTGAGTATACAAAGAAGAGTAAAACAATCTTTGTATTAAAGTTGTTCATACGGTTCCACAATTATCCATTAGTTTAGAAAACCCACAGACAGTTATGATGCTCTGACGATGGGGAAAACAGAGAAGGGTCACTTGATTAAGTCTGGGACTTAGAGGTGACTTTTTGAAGGAAGTGACCCTTGAGCAGAATCTTGAAAAAAGGAGTTATCCAGGAGGAAGATAGAAAGGAATGGGTAGTCCAGTTATGCTAAGTGTCCAGTTGACCAGTCTGCCATACAACCAATCAAAGTATAATATGCTAATGTAAGCTTTATTAAGTCCTACAAGGTGCTACAAGGTTTGGCCCTTGAGCATCACCTGCCAAGGTGAGAAAGCTGTCAGAATTTTCCCATGTTTAACCAGTTGATATCCTTGTGTCCTGCCACTTGCTGACCCTCACTATTCTGCTCAGTAGCACATCCTATGTGTTAACATTCATCAAGCAGAGATGTCATGGGCTGAGTCAATCTTGCGTGAGGAAATGTTTTATCATGAGGATTGAGGAGACTGGTACCAGACATCCTGGACTGCAGTCCTGGCTCAGACTCACTTTCTTCATCTGCAAAATGGAAGATAATAATTGTACTAACTTCAGTGGTTTGTGAATTAACTGAGATAATCCACATAAAGCTGTTAGCACAATGCCTAGCATGGGGAAAGAGCTTGATCAGTTCTCACAGATTAGTTCAGGCATCTGCACTTTGTCAGAAATCCTTAAAGTAATTTAGTGTTGGTTTCATAGACTAGATGCACTCTCCATATTAAACTAAGAAAATTGGAATTAAATTGTTATGCTTGAACTACATTGCAGGAATCATTGCTCAAGCAATATTAAAGCTATCCTATCAAATCCTGACAGGCCAATTTTCAGTTACTGGGACACTGGCAGAGAAGACTAAGACATGTTTTTAGCCATTGGATTCATGAGGTAAGACTAGGGCTTGATTGCCCAGGATACTTCTTTCCTTAATGTCACTGGATATTGGCAAAAACTTTTCCATTTGAGTCGCTTATAGGTAAGAGTTACAGATTTGTCTTCAACTTTATATGCCTAGTGTCTCGACTAGTATGTGGCCCCCACAGGTACTTTGACAAGTCTTGCATTGGTCTACCACTGAGACCTTGTAGATAACCCATTGCACATGTTTACTGACTGTTCATCATTGCAGAGGTTCAGGGCAACTCAGTATCTATGACACCGAGCCACTGTTATAGAAAACTAGAAGCCTGGAGCATGGATTCATGCACCAGTGGGGTCCCTCAGCCTGGCCTGCAGGATCAGGCTGAAACTGGCTCTCCGACATCCCCTGAGGAGTCCCAGATTGCAAGAGGGTGCAGGCCAGGTCGAGAGACCCCATCAGTGCATGATTGGGGCCGGGGAGGGAAATAGGAGATTGGACAGCTGGGGAGGGAATGTGGGAGGGCTCCAGTGCATGTCTGACCTGTCTCACTCAGTCCTGATTGGCTGGACCCCAGCAGCAAACTAACCTACTAGTTGGAGTGTCTGCCCTCTCGTGGTCAGTGCACATCATAGTGACTGGTCGACTGGTTGACTGGTACTATCTGCCCCCTGGTGGTCAGTGCACATCATAGTGAAGAGTTGAGCGGCCTTACTATACATTAGCATATTACACTTTGATTGGTTGTATGGCAGACTGATCAACTGAACACTTAGCATATTAGGCTTTTATTATATAGCATAAGGCCAGTGTAGCACGATGGCACTTAGATGCATACCAAGACATTGGACCCTGAACCCAAGTATACCATATTTTTCCATGTATAAGACACTGTTTTTTTCTAAAATCATTAGACTGAAAATCTGAGGGATGTCTCATACACAGAAATCAGCACAGGAGGGAGCTGCAGGGGTGCAAAGCTGCCCATACCTTGTCAAACACAAGCCTTATTGTTACTAATGACAGCTGATGCCATAATTGAAGGTGGAGGTGGAGAGTGTGCAGATGCAATAGGGACCAGAGCATTCTGAGCCCATAAAGATGTCAAAAAATAAAAAGGTAAATACCAGTAAGTGATTGCCTTACTCTGCAAAATTCGAACTGAATGTAATTGCTATGCAAAAGAGCATGGAAATAGAACTACAGAGAGACAAGTTGGACCTCCTCCCACTGAGTCTATGATCAGACAGTGGAGAAAACAGGAGGAACTATTCCTGAAGATGCCAAAAAAAGAAGACCTTAAGAGGAAAACCAGCAAACTGTTTAAAATATCGATTTCTTAATTTTGGGTTGAATAAGTGTGTGTGTGGGGGGGTATCTCATACACAAAAAAATATGGTATATCATAGAGATGAGGTGGCAAAAATTACCACCACTAGGGGATCTTGTTGAAGTTTCAGGATCCATGTTGGGGATTTTAAGAGACTTGGTAATCCTAACTCAGACTTTTTAGGATCTGGCAAGCACTCATGATGGACAGACAAAAATCTCACTGTCTCTGATGTGAGAGCATTCCTTTTTGTTTTTATTAATTTTAGAGAGGAATGAAGAGGGAGAGAGAGAGAAACATCAATGATGAGAGAGAATAATTGATCAGCTGCCTCCTGCACGCCCCACACTAAGGATCAAGCCCGCAACCCAATGCATGTTTCCTGACTGAGAATCATACTGTTCATAGATTGATGCTCAACCACTGAGCCATGCCAGCAGGGCTGTGAGAGCATTCCTCATAAGGAATTCAGGAGATTGAAAGTTGCACTTACTGAACAGCCCCAGACTGACCTCTTCCAAAATTCATCCCAGAAAAACATACCCTTTCAGATAATTCCCATTAAGTATGACTTCCATAAGATGTACATGTCAGATTACTCATAGTCATCCAACTTTTAACCTCGTACTCTCCTGGACAACTTCAGGTACTCAATGCATGTCCATGGAATAATTAAAAGCGTGAATAAAAGACTGGTTTCATCCCCATAATTAAATAGGGGTCGTTTTCCTTCTGTCTCCCCAAGAGAGAGAATATGTTTAACAAAGCAGAGGCCACTGAGGGTGCATTTTGGACAGGAAGGGCCACTGGCTCTCAGATTTCAGGTTGTGGCCGGCGCCTCCGGTTTCATCAGGATGTTACATTCTCAGTAACAGCATCCGCTGTGCTCTTATCAAACACCCAGTGACAAACACAGAGCCTCTGCTCCCCCAAGACCTGAAGAGGACAGAGGGGCTCCAGCTGGAAGAGACAGCACAAGCCCATATTTCATAACAATTACTCCGGATACCAGGAAAGGTGGCAAGAAAAACTATTAGCAAGTTGGTGAAAAGATTTATGGCTTGGCAGCTCAAAGGTGTGACAGGTTTCTCCTCTGATGAAAAATCACTTTGTTGGAGGTGAGAAAAGGGCAGGCACCCTGCTCAGCAACTGGGCATCCATCAAGTTTGCTTCACTTTTGAGCAACCCTGAGTCTCAATCTAAAAATGTCCCTTCAGTTCCCTGGGACAGATATTTTTTTTATTTCTCCCAGAGAACATTTCAGGATTCACCCGGTTCAACACACCATACTGTTGATAGCTGTTAATTCTCGGTCCTCATTTGAAATGTTAATAACAGCTGACCTTGCTGAATGACCTTTTCCTTCTTGAACCATTTCCTTCCATTTTAGGACTTCACTGTGTGTTGATTCTATCACCCCACACAGGCTACTCTTTCCCGGTTTCCTATATTAAGTCCTGGTTTCTGCTCATCCTTTTATACTGGGGTGCTCTAGTTGTTGTTTCTCCATCCACATCCATTCCCTTAGCACACTCATCCAATCTCAGGCAGTCAAACACCATCTGAACCCTGTGGGATATACTCTTGACGTTAGCATAGATCTCGCCCCAAATGTGTCTAATTGTCTACTCACTATCTCCACATGGATGTTTGACACGCACCTTCAGTATAATGTGGCTTCAGTCAAATATCTGACCCAGCCCTGCTTCCGCCACCAAGCCAACTTGAGTCATCACATCTCAGATTTGACAGATTCTGAATCTTGCAGTCATGTTGTTTTTCGTGTTTCTTTCAAATGCCACATCTAACCCATCATTCAAAATTGGCTCTACTTTCAAAATCTGTCCAGTACCTTGCCGTAGTCTCACTGCCCTCATCTCCCAAACTATATCTAGCCGTTGAATGAGCCCCCGATTGGGTTTTCTGCTTATGCCCTGGTAGTCTATGCAGCCACAGGGGGACTTTAAAATAATGATTCTCATTCTTAACACAAAGCCAGAGCAATCCTTTTAAAATTTAAGTTCCAACTCCCAAATCACTCAGGATAAAAGGCCTGGTCCTGAACTTGACCTAAAGGTCATAGCAGATCTGGTCCCTCTGACCTCACTGCCTATCACTCCTCTCCTTCCTACTTCACCCAGCCACACTGACCTCTGTTCTCTTCCTAAAAACTTGAAGCAGGCTCCACCTTGGGTCCTCTCCTCTGCTCAGAGCAGTCTGCTCTGCCTGTATCTGTGACTCATTCCTTTTAAACACCCTCCCTGCTCCTATGGCAGAAGAATCCAAGTTCTCCATTTCGTCCCTGTGGAAAAAACTGAATATGAATGGGTGGGGGGTGGGGAAGAGCAGAAAGAAGAGAAAAATGCCGAGAGAGAAAGGGGTATACAATATTGCAAAACGTCATCCCATCACCATGGAAACCAGGAAATGAGGAGGGAGAGGAACCAATTTCATGGTGGGTTTGGGGTGCACTGAGTGTGGAGGTCTGGCAGGGCTCTGAAATGGAGATGTTTAGCAATCAGTTATTTTACAAAGTAAAAATGCTTTAGGTAACTATGGCACAAAGGAGAACTGGACAGGAAGACTGTCTTGTCAGCTGGACTTGAAGGACCCCGGAGGGCAGAATTGAGATCATAGCGCTGAGGATGGATGTGAATCTGGAAGACAGCCCTATGGCTATTTCATTATCATGATCCCAGTGTGTGCATAGCTCTTTAGAGTTTGCAATTTGCTTTCCTACGCGTGACCTCATGTGACCTTCACCACCCCATGAGGTCATCTGGGCAAGCATCACCCGTCCACATTTCAGAGGAGGAACAACTCTTCATGCAAGCTTACAAGAAGGGGAAAGGTCGGTGAAGGCTGTCAGGAGTGCCATCCTCAAAGTCTTTCATACACTTTCTCTCTCATTCATTATTTTAGGATCTTAACTTGGAATTCTTAACAATCAGAGAGTCCAGAACCCTCTGAAGTTGTAGGAAACATTGGATGTGTGAACACATACATTATCTTTTTCCCCTTGATTGAAGTTTCCATAACTTTTATAAGATTCTATGTGGTCTACAACCCCAAAATGATTAAACACTGTTTCTTAAAGTGTTTTGCCTGGGTCACCAATAAAAAACAACAACAGCAAACAATAAAAATACCACTAGTAAAATTTGTTTAAAAAAAAATACAGTACTGCTTCTTGGACCTCACCCCAAGCTATTCAATTGGGACTTATTAGGTAAAGTCAAGAATCTGCTAATATTATTAGCAGATATCCCCGGGAATTCTTAGGAATGTTAATAATTGTCAACCAACCTCCAACTCTGCTATCTATAATTGACAAATGAATTTCCAAGTGCATTTTTAAATTCCCATCTCCAGGGCTGTGAGTTATGGAACTCTAGCCATTCTCAGCAGGGAAATTATCCAGCCACCACAAGAACTGGATCAGCTCCGAGGCAACTTCCTGAGCATGGGGAACCCAGGAGGTCTTCCCTGGGCTGCCACCCATTGGGAGCAGTGAGCGAGGGGCTATCTAGAAAGGCCACGGGTAGCGCTGACCTCCCAGGCGTGTTCACCACCTGCCAGGCTCATTCACAAGCTTGAGCATCCATTCTTGCGCAGGCCTAGCCACCTGACAGACTTGGGGATCAGTACTGGTCATCGGTGGTAGACCGAAGAGAACCCTTCTTGGGCTCTTCTGGAGTCTACCTGGCATTTGAATAAATAAGAACAAGGGTTGGCAAACTAGTTCTATAAAGAGCCAGGTGGTAGATACTTTAGGCTTAGGGTGCTGATTGGTCTCCATTACTATTACTCAACTCTGCCACTCTAGGTTAAAAGCAGCACTAGACAAGATGTAAATGAGTGGGCGTGGCTGTGCTCTGATGAAGCTTGACTCCCCCAAATTGGACCCACCAGTCCCACTTTGACAACCCCTGCACTGGTATCAAGATAGAAGCCCAATCTTCTTGATCCTCTATATTGATAAAAGGAAGCAGTGATGTGAATAATCTAAAGTAAGTGAAAATGTCCATAAATCCCATCATCCCACTCATTCTGCATAACAGCTCTGGAAAGCATTCCACTCCTCGTGTGGCTGCTGATTTAGTTTTCTAATTATGTTTTGTTCAGGATGATATTGATATGGGCTTACATTCTCTGAGCAGATCCCCCCTGGGGCTCAGGAGGAGGCCGAGGGTTGAGGAGAGCAAAGTGAGCAGAGCAGCCCTTGGTTTAAAATTAGCCCCAGATAATGGAGGAAAGGCTGTCTGTAACCTGCCAGTGGGAATGTGCCAAGCCCCTGTGAGTGGCTGAAGGTTTATTAAATTTGAAAATGGCACCTCTTGCCTTCATTTGCCTGGCTCCCAAAGGCCTGCGTCTGGGCAGGTGGATGTCACAAGGGCAGGGAGGCCTCCATGGAACTGGAGGAAGAGTTTTTCCTGACCTGTACATTCCAGAGCCGGGAGCACACAGTGATGGGAGGATGAGCTCTGTGTCTATTCTGTCGTAGGCACATTGTGAGCTGCTTTACAAATACTAATAATAACAGCTAATACTGACTGAGCACATGCTCCTTACTAATTGTCCTACATGAGCTATACCATTTAAACCCCCAATGTCCCCAAATTAGATACTATTAGTGATACTCTTCTTATAGAGACTTATGCTAAGTGAAATTCTCAATATGACCTTTTCTCAGTCCCAGAGTTACTTAATGTAAGTAGTCTGACTCAACAGTGCATACTTTTAGACATTTTGTTCAATTGCCCCTAGTTGTTCATTTCATAGGAAAACCCCCTTTTAGTTGCATTTTACAGATGGGGACCCTAAGAATATGAATAACTTTCCCACAGCTACATCCAAAATCAAGGGCAGTCCCAGACCCAGGTCTGCCTGACTCCAAAATCCATATTCCTTGCACTGTCTGCCTGGGGTTGCAGGCAGAGTCTTTATCCACCCGAGTCTCCATGTCCTCTCCTGCTATCCCAACTTACAGGAAGGGATCTCAAACAACCCCATGATTTCAAAACAATGCGCTTTAAAGATGCTACAGTGCTAAATAATTGTAGCTTATTGATTAGACATAATGAACTTTGGAGTTGAATAAATCTGGATTCAGGTTTTGAATGTGTCACATGCCAGCTGGGAGACCCTGGTCAAGTTCCTGAGTCTCTCTGGTTTTAAGCGTTTTTATCTGTAGAGTTGGTATAATAATAATAATACCTATTTCAAAAGATTGTTGTGAGGACAAAATGAGATACTATTAGAGCTTGACACCTAGAGCCCCAACCTGTGTCATTTCTTCTTCATTTAATACTAGAGGCCTGATGTACGAAATTCATGCAAGGGGCTCAGCCCTCACAGCCCCAGCTTTGTCCAGAAGGATGTCCGGAAGTTTGTCTGGCTGTCCAGTCTAATTTGCACATTATGCTTTTATTATCATAGAAGATGGGTTTAAGAAATTGGAGAATACAGAGGTACTAGAGCAGGAATCAGGGACTCAGGAAATACAAGTGCAATAGAAAAAATAGCTCAGAGAAAGAGATGGGAAATAGAGGTGGTGTCGCATCTCTGCCTCTTTGGATTGCTCCTTTCTTCTTGTTGTAGGTGTATCCTCAGCTGCCATCCCATGAATATGCTGGCAGGTTTTATCAGATTCTACGACAATAACTCCCTTGGGTCCTACTGAGTGGTCTAGTTGCATTGATTTAGAAAAGTATATAGCCATAAAAACTAGACATAGCATTTGGAACAAGCCGAGAAGGGAGTGCTGGAGAAAAGAAGAGCCGATGGCTCCCAATCGCTCCTAGCCAGCTGGCAGCCCACCAGCACATGAAAGAGGAGGTTGGGGAATCCCGTTGATTTATGCCGCCTTTGTCGGAGGTGAAGTACGGTAATTAAGTCGGAAGGCAGAGACCCTGACCTTGTGAACACACTATACAGTGTGTTCCAACATCTCCTTGCAAATCAGTTTACTGGACTTTATGTCATGCTCCACCGTTACAGAAACTGGATGGTGATGTGCTTCCCAGGCCAGCTATTCCCTGGCCAAACTGAGGAGCGGGGCCCTGAGTAGTAAACGCATAGTTAAGAATGGCAGTTTCAGCCTTTGTTTCCCTGCGGCAATGCATTTCTTACCCCACAGGGTTAAGAAGGCCCAGCGAAGAGCTGAATCATCCCCGGCAGCCATGTCTGCCACTCTGTGCCACGCTCAAATCAGAGGGTGGGAAAACCTGAGATAGTATCTAAGAGAGAACTAAATAGAGGCAGGCACTGTTATTACCACTGCATCTGGTGATGATGAAGGAGATTATTGGAGATAAGAACGGTGACATTGCCTTTCCACGGCAACCATGGGAGCCACTAAGCACCCTGTGGATGTGTTGTTGCTTTTTAAATATATATTTTTAATTGATTTTGAGAGAGAAAAACATTAATGTGAGAGTGAAACGTCCAGCTGCTTCCTGTGTGCCCCATCCTGGAGACCAAGCCCACAACCCTGGCATGTGCCCTGACTGGGAATCAATCCTAGTACTGAACCAGCAACCTTTCGGTGTGCAGCACAACACCCAAGCAACAGGGCCCCTGTGTGCTTTGAGAGGGGAATAGGGGAACAGTCATGTGGATATCCTTCTCCCTTTGAAGAATTCCCTCTATGGAACCCTTTTATAGCACTGCTCTTGGGAGGTTAGTGTGTTTCTTAAATGCACACTACAATGATAATGGCTCCTTCATTGAGTACTGGCTGTGTGCTAGGCATTGTGATGTCAAGTTATGGCTTTAAGTACTTACAACAACTCTGTAAGGTAAATATTACCACTACCGTTTACTGAGGTGGAAATGTAAACTGCACCGTATTCACCAAGTAGCCCAAGGCCACCTAAATAGTAAGTGATAGAGTTGGTGTTAGAGCCCAGGTCATGTGACTTCAACACTGTCCTTTTTCTACTGCATCATAACCTATTTCCTTGGCCTTTCTCATTGACATTTTCTTTCTGTACGGGTCAGTGGGAAGAGCCATTTGCCATGTGCTGCATTTAGAGACTGCTGAGTTTTGTTAACACCTGGCTCTCTCTTTCTGACCAGTTATCAAGTGTCATCATGCGGCCCCCACATGCTCTCTTCTGTCGCAGACCTCTAGGTGAGGCTTGCAACATGAGTGTGCTTTATGACAGTCCCTGGTGAAATGAGTGGCCTCAGCTAAGGTTTCAGGATAATTTTTTTAGGCCATTGTTCTATACCCACTTCCTTTACCAGCTGTCAATGTAGTTCAGATCAAGTTCTTCTTAATGGGAGGATCCATTTCTACCTCCACCTTGCCTTCCCCCACCCTTTACACCCACACACACACACTCACACACATTTTTACACTGCTTTCAGATGATACCTGATCAATGAGCCCTTTGGGGTCCTTTCATGACAGAGGAGAAAGAGAGCCACACATGGAAAGTTAAAGAGATGTGGTTTATAATGTAAGGACCATTAGCTTCTGCTTCTGTCTTTGCAATGTGTGCCCCTGGTTTTGAAAATTCACAGAAAAAAAAATTGATGAAGACAATTAATCAATAAAATGGATGCCTCATATCTTCCGACCAAGAATCCTGCAGTTGCTTGTGTTCCTTCATGGGAAGGAAAGTGACATGTCTCTTTTCTTGAGTATTTGCAGAACGAATAGTAGTTTATCCACCTGGCTATTCTAGTAGTACCATATTTATTCCATTTTTCTATAGAGAAAACATGTTCTGTTCAGAGTCTGGAGGCACATGATGTCAATGTTTCCAAGTATGACTGCCATCTTAGCCTCCAGTTAGTGTAGCTCTCTGTTTCTTATGTTCTTACGCACCAATGCCTTGTACTAAACTATTTTTGTTTGCTTTTTTGTGGTTTAGCATTTGTTACAAGTGATGAGCCAATAATAATAATTACTGTGCACTAAAGTTCACATTAGGGTTCACTCTTTGTGTTGTGCATGTTATGGTTTTTGACAAATATTTAATGAAATACATCTGCTATTTACAGTAGCATACAGAACAATCTTGCTTCTCTAAAATCTCCTGGGCTCCACTGTTCATCGCTCCTTCTTGCAGCCCCAAGCTCTGGCAACCGCTGATTTTGATATTCTCCCCATAGTTTGACTCTTCTAGAATGTTAACATCTTTGGAATCATACATTATGAGCCTTTTCAGATTGGCTTTGAAAATGTATTTAACTTTCAAAATTCAGCAAAATCAGCTCTCAAGTTCACCAAGAGTGGTCTGCCAATTTTTGGTACTGTTGGGAGCTTTCTAAACAAGGCAGGATCTTGCTGCTGCCACTGAGTCCTGGGTAGTTGCAGGAATGCTCTAAAAGGGGAAGTATTTTGGTATGAGGAACTGAGTTAATCACTCCCCCAGTCCCTTCATCATTGGATCATTCAAGGCCTCTCTTTCTTGTGAGATGTTTCAAATTCATCCATCTATAATTTTATATAGATATAGATATAGATATAGATATAGATATAGATATAGATATATAATTTCAGAGAGGAAGGGAGAGGGAGAGAGAGATGGAAACATCAATGCTGAGAAAGAATCATTGATTGGCTGTCTCCTGCCTGCCCCACATTGAGTATCCAGCCCCAAACCCATGCATGTGCCCTGACCGGTAATTGAACCGTGATCTCCTAGTTCATAAATTGATACTCAACCAATTGAGCCATACCAGCCAGGCTATAATTATTATTTATGTTAATTTATTATGCTTTAAATAAGGTAGCATAGATTATTCTCTAATCAGCCCAAAGAGGAAAATGGCATTCATTTAGTCATATGTACACATTCTGTTTATAAGTATTTGTTATGTGCCAAGTTTATATACTGTGATTTGCATATGATGTTTCATTTAATCTTTAGAAGAACCTTTTGCCAATTTTTAAAATCCCACTTTGCAAATGAGGAGCCATGAGGCCAGCTGGTGATATGCTTTCTCAGTCATGAAGGCCCTGGGCCTGAAGGAGGCCAGTGTGTAGACTTGCTTGGGTCTTCATCACCACTTATTGGTTGCAAAGTTTTAAGTAGAATAATCCATTCATCCACGAGAGAACACAGTCCATCTCCCTTGATACTCAGTAAAATTTAGAAATATGCACCCACAGATCTGAGATCCATATTCCCCTTATGCCAGTGGGTTGTTATTGATAATCTGGGCCAGAAAAAATTCTTCCTTGGACTATACTGTCTCAAGCACACTTGACATTTAGCATCCCTGGAAGATGCCCACCAGTTGCTAAGAAGACTTTTCATTAATTGTGAAGAATACATGCCCGGGGCCCTATCTCATACCAAATGCATCAGAATAGTTTGAGGTAAAGGCTGGCCAATGGCATTAAAACAAAAACAAAAACACAAACAAAACTTTCCACGTGGCTGAAGTGACCAACAGAATAGTTAAGAAACTGGGCTTTGGAGTCATCCTTTCTAGGTTCAAGTCCCAGTGTTGTCATTTACTAACTGTGCAACTCTGGGCAAGTTGCAGCATCAGATCTAGATATCTCCGTTTTATAAATTATAGGTGATAGTGTTTACTTCATGAGACTGTTGTCAGGATTACATAGTTAATATATGGAAAACTGATTGGCTAATATTAATAATAAATCTCTCTTGTTGTTGTTGTTGTTGTTGTTGTTGTCAGATCCTATCTTCTGATTTTCTCTCCTCTAAGATGTTGCTTATTTTTTGGTGGTTTATTGACAAAAGATAACCCTTCAATCAGCCTTAAATGTCCATGGAGGGAGAAGGGAGAGGCAGGAATGAAATGACCTCTGTAGGTGTGATGGATGAAGCAGGGAAGTGGCCCATTAATGAGTTACCTTGGCCATTACCTGCCTTTCCCAGTGGGAGAGAGGATTGGGTGAACAGCCCTGAAGGGAGGAGGAGTCATTGACACCCATCAGCATGGGGCTGCTCTGTGGAGGATACAGGCTCCGATCTGGGCTCTGCAGCCTCCTGGCTGTGTGATCTTAGGTGTGTTACCTAAACCCTCCGGGTTTCCTGTGTGTGTGTGTGTGTGTGTGTGTGTGTGTGTGTGTGTGTGTGTGAAGGTTAAAGAACTAGCAATTCAGCACTATTGTGGGGCTAAAATCTGATCATGTGTGGAGTGCTCACCAAACATTAGTTCCCTTCCTTCACATGCCTCTCTGAAGCTCTTCTCATCTCCCCTTGCTCTCACCCCCACTGCCCACCCCCACCCATGCCTTCCCAGCCACCCGGAGGCCTGGAAATGGTGCAGTTAAAGCACACAGGGCTGGACCCACAAATGCACAGGCACTGAAGTGGCTTAGAACTGTTTAAGTGCTAATGAGGCGCTCCTGGAAACCAAGAGGAAAAAGGCAGGGACAACAACATTTACATAACTCATAAAAGCAATTTTGTTTATAAAGAAAGGTACTTTTCTCTTTCTTATTTAACTCAGCTAGGCATTCCACTGCCAGGCTCCAGCTGGGCCCACTCTGGGCCATCTTATGGGCTGGAGCCGAGAGAGAATAAAAAGGAGAATTCCAGGCGTCAGCTCCGGAGGCTCAGCCCAAGTCCTGGCTCAGGCTACCATTTCAGACACTGAGGCTGGAACTCAGAGTGTGACAATGCCCAGGCCTCTGTGGGTGGGTGTCCATTCTAAATGGAAGAACAGCCTGAAACTGGCTGCTAAGAAACCCAGGGCAACAGCAAATAAACATGGTGTGAGTCCTTGGTTTTTCTCATCCAAGTCCCTCTCTCCTGCGATATCTCATTTGATCCTCAAACAGTTCCAGCGAGATAGAGATTAGCATCTTCATGTTACGGATGGAGATACTGACGCTCCCAAGAAGTTAAATGTATTTGCCCTGGGTCATGAAGAACTACCAGGTGTCTTCACATGTAATATTCAAATCTCAGGCTGCTGACTTTAATTCCTATTTTTAATGGCCCCATTTAGGAGAGTGTTCTAAAACTGCACAGAACATGTGCAGACGTCAGTACTACTCATAAATAGTTTCCCTTTCTCTCCTGAAAACACGGGAAAATCATCCTTTTCTGAATCTCAAGGCTTGCCATGTGACTCGCAATAGCAAATAAAACACGTGTCACATGCAGGCAAAGGCATGTCATGGCCAATGAGAGAGTTTAGGTGAGGAATTGAGAAGCAACAGCCTGCAGGTCAGATCCAGCCCACTGCTTGTTTCTGTAAATGCCATTTGATTGGAGCCCAGCCTTACTCATTTGTTTACATGTGATCTAAGACTCTTTTCATGATCCCTCTGCAGAGCTGAGGAGGTGCTACAAAGATCTCCCAGCCTGTAATGTAAAATATATTTACTACCTGACCTGGCCAGTATGGCTCAGTGATTGAGCATCAGCCTATGAACCAAGAGGTCACTGTTCAATTCCTTACCCCAGTTGCAGGCTCTATCCCCAGTAGAGGTTGTGCAGAAGGCAGCCAATCAATGATTCTCTCTCATCATTGATGTATCTCTCTTTCTCTCCCTCTCCCTTCCTCTCTGAAATCAATAAAAATATATATTTAAAAAATAAAACAAACAAATAAATAAACAACATTTACCATCTGGTCCTTTAAGTTTACCAACCCCTGTTCTAGACAGTTCTTCTGTTTCAGGTCTACTGAGGTTCTGAGTGCCCCGATGATACAGGTAGAAGGTGGTTAGGAGATCCTTCTAACTAGATTACTTAGCTACTGGGGGAAGAACAGTTGGCCTAGAGAGTTGTTCAGCCCCACTGGAAACTTTGCAGGAGTTAAAAATAAGTCTCTGTTGTGTTAAGCAATTGAAATTTTGGACCTTTTTTAGTGTGACGTAATCTGACCTCTCCTGACTGATATACAAGTTGAGCTAGTAAATGCTGAGGATAAAGGGCAAGTATACAGTCCGTTGGGGTCAGGATGCATTGACAAAGTTGGATATCAGGTGATGGAAATGGACATGGAAGGAGCGGATGGGTGTTCCTGCTTTGGGGACTGGCACATCCTGTGATTTCAAAATAGAAAGTTCTGGGCCAGAGATTGTGGGCAAGTTTGCATTGTGGACAACTCTGCCCACCAGGTTTAAGGCCAAGGGAATTTCCAGGTATAACTCATGGGATACAAATAGTCATGCTTTCCTAAAATTGTTCTGTCAGTTGACTTTCTGCATAGAGATTTTGAGGGCTGATACATTTAGGATAAAATGGACTCCCATTTCTGGGATGTTATATAAGCTAATCCCGGGGGATTGTTCTACCCCTCAGGATCGACTGTTTAACTCTCTATAATGTCTGATGCTGAATGTTGAGTGACAAGTGAAACCTATTGTTAAGTCTAATGTATCTCTGTTGGAAGACGGGCCCCACTGTGCGGGGTTTAGCTGGTATTGGCATGTGATTCTCAGTTCCAGTGCAGCATAATAAGTAAGGGCTGCTTTGGTGTTTTGAGAATTCTTGCAGCAGGTGAACAGAAAGGCTTGCTCCAAAAGAAATGAGCATCTCTTTGACATTAAGTGCAGCAAATCTCCAACTCAGTGCCATTTCTGTCAAGATACTAGAAATGGGTTTCAATACAGGTTGGAGTACGTTCAGCAGTTTCCCAGGGACCTAGAGCACCTGGATGAAGAAATGATTTTGATTATAATGTGATCTGTCCAATTACATGTAATACAATAAGACCAACAGGGCCACTGACACATCTTACATGTGTTCAATGACATAAGAATGGGCACCATGGTTCTCAGAGGCATGGATTACTTGGTGGGTAAAACAAAATCATGTCTGACATAGTGGCCTCCCCAGACACTCAACTTACTAGATTTGTATTGTCTACCTTCTCTTACAAATACTCCTAGCTGCCCTGGCAGGCTTGGCTCAGTGGATAGAGCATCTGCTTGCAGTCTTAAGGGTCCCAGGTTTGATTTTCATTGGGGGCCCATGCCTGGGTTGCAGGCTCGGTCCTCACTGGGAAGCATGTAGGAGGCAGCCAATCAATGGTTCTCTCTCTTCATTGATGTTTCTATCTCTCCCTCTCACTTCCTCTCTGAAATCAATAAAAAACATAACCATATTTTAAAACAAACAAACAGAAAAAACACAAATACTCTGTACCCATTGTCCTGCCTCTAAGGTTTGTCCCAGAAACCTCTAATGTAGGTAAGTGCAGAATAGTTAAGAGGAGAGAGATGGTATGAGTATATTCATTGCAGAAGGCTTAGATTGGGGAGTGGGAGGAATAGAATGAGCTCTGGGGATAGGGTGGGGGGGAGTTTAAAGAAGGCCTGCTATTAACCAGTAGAAATAATGATGACAAGGACCTTGAACATGTTCAGGAATCCCCTTCTGTATATCCACTGGTTTATAATGAGAGTAACTGCTCCTTACTCCCTACCTTCCCAAAAGAAGAAATCAGAAAATGGCTCATGAAATAAAATTTTTATAATGTACATACATATTTATAATATATCTTAGTCTTAACAACTAAGAGCAGTAAAGAATCAAGTAACTACCTTGTGTCCTAAAAAAATTTCTCCACAGCAAAACACCATTAATAAACATTTCGGAAGACAGAGAGGAATGTGACTCAGCATACAACCAGGGAATATAACTCAAGACCCAAATTCTTGTCAAGAGAACCATTGAGGTATCTTGAGAGTACGGTGGCCTCGTTAACACTCGATTAAACTTCGTTTAATATCGACAGAGGACTGCTTTTCTTTTTTTTCCAATTAGGACTATCTTCCCAGCTATGATAGCAGATCACAAATACCCTCTTTGGGTCAACAGAATCTTCTCCCGAGTTTCTTAATATTTTATTAATCCAGTCTCCTCCTCTGTGCCTGATCCGAGATTCCAAAAATAGCTCCTGTGTTTGAACTTGGAGATTGCTGGTATCAAACTATAAGTGCTGGAGCCAAGTGGGGAGCAGCCTTGGGACAGTGGGCCAGGGAGACCAGAACTTCCCACAGCGCCCACGTGTCTCACAATGCACAAGACATCGGCACTGCTTTGATGTGGGATGGGCAGGGCCATGTGGGAGCAAGTGTGCACACGCCACTGCAGGCCTAATTTCATTAAAAAAAGGGGAAACCAAACACTCAGCAAAGGGGATAAGAGTCAGAAGGAAAGATCCTGTTTCTATGACAACCGGAGGAGCACACACAGCATCACAGTGAGAGGTCTGAACTGGGGCGGGAGTGTTGACAGCTTCACCTAAAACCTGTTATCAGGTCTTCCCTGACACCATTACCAGTCACCCTCTATGTCCCTATAGTCTTAGAATGAATGGGGACCCTGTACCCTCCTGCTAAGGAACAATGGAGGCCTGCACTATCACTTAGCTTTCACTATTGTAGAGGGAGATAAAAGATAAGAGTTTTTGTTTTGTGTGTGTGTGTGTGTGTGTGTGTGTGTTTCAAATTATTTATCAACCCAAGCATCTGGATTTGAGTTACAGCCTGTCACTTCTCTGACCCTGGGGTTTTTCTTTCCTTACTCTTATTTCCTAAACACATATACACAACTAACTCTCTCTCTCTCTTTCTCTCTCTCTCTCTTTCTCTCTCTCTCTCTCTCTCTCTCTCTCTCAATCTTCTCTAGGTCTTTGGTAATGTATACCTATGGCCACTGTATCCAAACGTATCACCCAAATGCATACTTGATTTATGACCATAATGGGATGCAGTATCAGCTGGATATCCATAGGGCGGGGGGCAGGTGGGGAGGGAAGAGAGAAGAAACTTGGCCCGTTCTCATACTCAAAATTGTGGATCTACTGTGCAAAGTAAAACAACAGTTTCTAGAAGAGACAATGGAATATTTTCGTGACTTTGCACAGAGTAGATGTCTCAAGACAGATATCCCACTGTGTCAAAACGATGAGTTTCCAGGTTTGTTACTGAAGATTTCACTGTGAAGGTAATAGAGAAAAATGAGGGGTGAACCAGGCAAAACAATAGCTACCACATTCTGTTCACGTTTTCAATTTGAATTTTTAAAATTTATCTTGGCTTTTCAGTGACATATGAGCTATATAAACACAGTGACCATAGGTCTGTGATGGGCTCACGGGTGTACTTGTCTAGTGAGTTCTCAAGGGCTGCTGCCAGGGCGGTGACCACACTTTGAGAACCACAGCTCACCCCGCACCACAATGTTATCTTTGTATTTACTCCCCCCGGATTGGCGTGGGGTGCTGCAAAGTGATTTCTTCCCCAGCTCCCAAACTGTAAGTGAGGCTACGTTCTCTCTCCATGACCCCTCCCTGTCCTTTGCCTTCTTCCCCCAGTCTCCTGGGACCCCATAGGCTGGCCTGCTTTTGTTAGCGGTGATGGTTTATTTGTTTTGTTTTTCTTTTCTTTTCTATTCCTGGTTTCTGCAAGTATTGCTAAAGCCAGATGATGCTGGCTGGCATGGGGTTGTCCTTCTTTTCCCCCTATGGCACATCTCCAACCTTGCAAGGAAGCATTAGTGGCAGGTGACTTTCAAGGGACAGAGATTGGCTTGCTGATAAGAAACACAAATTAGCGTTTTGAAGCCTTATACACATTTTTATAATAAAAAAATCATTGAAGGCACTATTGAGGAACAAAGAAAAATTCTTTTCCTTTTAAATGGATCTGAACAACTTTCAAGTTTGGAAAAGATGAAAGAATAAAGGAAAGACCAAGCATAGAACAAGGCAAGTGCTAGTGGGACTTGTAGTGAGGCAGGAGCAAAGCTCTATCCTGTCTCTCCAGGGAAGGAACCTGTAATTCAACACCAAATCATTCAGGGCCAATGAGCAGGGAGTGAGTCCGAAAAGACTGGCATCCTGTGGGGACCCTGTCCTAGCAGAGACCCAAGGCCACGACCAGGCATTGAGTCAAAAGGCTTCTAAGGCTCCCAGTACAGATCACAGGAGCAGGACCCTCCACCCCAGAGACCTGGGGATTGCCACTAGCCACGTGTACAGCAAACCCCAGGCAGCTGACATGTATTGAATATATCAGATGGGACGTTCTTTTTTTTTTGGGGGGGGGGGCAGTGCCCAGAAGATGAGGTAAGAGAATGCCCAGTGCCTTGAACCCAGTAAAAGGGTATCAAGCAACAAATGAGCAACTTGACAGAGTATTCAGATGGAGTTACCCCACTACTGTGGCCAGCGGGTGTACCTGGCTCCACTGACCCACCTGCCTCCCATCGTCTCCGCGAAGGGCTGACTGGATGCCAGCGATGGAAGACAAACACAGCAGACAGCAGCAATGGGGCTGAGGGGAGGATGAGGATTGCTATGGAAACCACAGGGCCAAGAATGGATTTCAACGGTTCCCTCTGACATTCCAGTCCAGGAAGGGAGCTCTATCGCTCAGAAACGCCAAATATGAAGTCACGTGCCTCCCCACAGCCAGCTCCTTACTCAGGCTGTGTTCCTCCTGGGGTGATTGGGAATGGCTCCCTGCTATTTCACAGGGCAGCCGTACAAATGCAAATGCGATGACCCAGGTGAGAGCGCTTCCTAGCCTCCTATACGGACATAAGGTTGAGGTCTGGAAATGACCTGTTTACACTGTAGGCCAGCTTTAATCCTATGGCTCCAATAACTACGAGGACAGAAAAATTAGCACTCAGGGCTTTTCAATTGAATCCCACATTAGCGCCTCGCCTCCATCGAGGCCTCCTGCAGCCCTGCATTCAACTTCCTCTTGAGTCAGATCCATCTCAAATCATTTCCTCTTTTCAAATGAGAGAACAAGTTAATAATAGTGTTTTGGATTTAGGCATAGAAACCTGCTCCTATTTTGTGTTTGGAGAGGGGTGGAGGTAACACAACCTCCTGGGCCTTTGTTTTTAACACTGTATGTGGCTGTTCCCTTAGGGTACGATGCTGAGGCTGGAGTCAAGGTTAGCTAGCAGAGGAAAGTATTTGTGGGAGGTACTCTATTTTAAACCATCCCAGCGCCACTCCCCGAGTGGGTGCTGCACTAGGAGAGAGTTATGGACATGGAAACACAGTCCCTGCTGTTTGATCCTGGCTTCTAGTCTTAAAATTGGCAGACCCCACCTCCTCCCAATCCACCATGTCACTGGAGCTCAGCAAAAAGCAAGTTTTTGCTATCCTCTGAACATGTTCTGGATTTCACTCTATCACTTCTGCCTCCGTTGCTCATCTTTCGCCCTGTTTGTGTGTGGCTCTTGACATTGTGGCTTTATTGCCTGTCTTATTTCTGCATATACTCTTTAAAAATATATATTTTTATTTATTTCAGAGAAGAAGGGAGAGGGAGAGCGACAGAAACATCAATGGTGAGAGAGAATCACTGATCGGCTGGCTCCTGTATATTCCACACTGGGGGATTGGGCCTGCAGGCATGTGCCCTGACTGGGAATTGAACTGTGACCTCCTGGTTCATAGGTTGACGCTCAACCACTGAGCGGTGCTGGCTGGGCTGCACATACTCTTTGAACTTGATGGTGGGCAGGCTTCAATGGTACATTGCTACCCTCCTTCTAGCCATGTACTCTTTCTAACTCTGCCCAGCTGGGGCCAAGCTGTGACATTAACCTTTGCCACTGCTGCAAGAGGCCTGTCTCTGTCTCTCACAGTAGGCTCACTCAACTTAAGGTCAAAATAAGTGGATCTAGACCATGACATAAATACCACTGACATCTCATATACCAAGCAAGCATTGTGGCAGAGATTTCCACTCACTCATTTGTCCACTGTTTAAGTCTCACTCTTGTCCAACACATGTCACTCTTCAGCGACTGAGAGGCCATGGAGGGCTACTCCCAGCCTGGTCCTCAGTGGAGCTGGAGGAGTCCAAGGAAGGGTCAATGTTCAAGATTTCAAGAACCCCAGCAGGCATTGTCTATTTACCCAAGAGGAGCCTGCCTGCACATATTGGAACTCAAGCTCATTTGCTTTTAATAGGGGAGATGTAAATTATTACTGGTGAGCAGTTATAGGGTTAACAGGTAAAATGGAAAAATGAATGACTTGTCCTTAGTAAATAACCATTTGATAGCCAAAACGTCTCAAAATAGCAGACCATGGCAATTATGGTGGGGAGTCCTTTGGAATGAAAAGGCAGCAATCTGCTGACTAAATATTAAGGGCAATATAGTTATGTGCCAGTTGGTCTCTTGTGTGCAGCTGCCAGAGTACTTTGGCCTTTTATGTGACCAGTGGCCACAGAAATCTTTAGGGAACGTACTGATCCATGGTCAACACGGGGGAAGTGAACATTTTGTAAATTCTTGAAAGGGTTAACTGGAGAACTCAAGGCTTGAGCCTTACAAATCTAACAAATGTCAAGGGAAACTCATTCTGTAAGCCCGAGTCTTGTAAAAACATGTTCCCCGTGGGCAAATATCTTACAGAAACTTCTAAGATCACAATTCTTGCACAGCCCAGATATGTGCTCAACAGAAGCTGCCTGCAGCAGAGTCCAGATATGAATGTCAGCTGAAGCCTGCAGCTCTCCCTAGGCACCTAAAAGCCTTCTCCTCCCCCCTATTCCGCGCTGATTTCTTTCTCAAACTCAGCCCAGCTGCACTCTGATGCCTTGAATAAATACCATGTTGATTACCCTGAGCCTTGAGTTGGTTCTGTGCGACCCTACCCCAACCCGGAAACTTTCAATTCTATCAAGAGCATTTTAGGTAACAATGTAAGACATATTTAATGGAAATGTAAATATCGTGTTTTCTATGCTCTTAGGTGACCCTACTAGCGGTTTTCAACCTATGGGTTCTGACCCACAGGTTGAGAACTGCTGCTGTAGAGCCTAAGACCATCGGAAAACACACATATTTACCTTACAATTCATAACAGTAGCAAAATTACAGTTATGAAATAGCAAGGAAAATAATTTTATGGATGAAGGTCACCAAAACATGAGGAACTATTTTAAAGGTTTGTAGCATTAGAAAGATTGAGAACCACTGCTCTAAATGAACATCTCTAGATTACAGTAATTTCCAACCATTCGATGGGGAATAGCCTCTTGGAAGAAGGTATATTGGAGAACTTTCCTGGTTGGGTGGCAGGTCCTCAAGACCTCCCTCAGGTTTGCTGATTCATTGGGAGGACTCAGTTTATGCTCATATGTACCACTAAGATCTAGTACAGGAAAGAGAAAGATGCCTGAAGCAAAGTCCAGAGGAAACCAGGAATAAGCTTCCAAGAGTCTCCTCCCGATGGAGTTGCATGGGATGCACTTGGTTTGCGCAACAATGAGTTATGACAACACCTGCGTAGTGTTGTCTGCCCGGGAAGCTCATTAGGGACTCTGTGCCCAGGGTTTTTATGGGAGGCTGATCATGTAGGCGCTCTCTGCCTAGTGTGGACCAAAATTCCAGACTCACAGAAGAAAAGCAGGTGTTGAACATAAATCACATTGCTAGTACAAATAGCTTTAGGCACAGGGAAGCACTGTTATCAGTTCTGGAAATGGTGAGGAGTCACCAGACACAGGCTCTTAGCTCAGCCTGTCAATAGGACTTTGTCAGGATGGCGGTCTCCGGCTTGCTGTGACTTCTCTGCACAATGGCAGATGATTGAAACAACAGAAATACTGAATAAGATATATATTTAAAACCTTTTAAAGTACGCCATGGGTCTGAAACTATAAGAAGAAGTGTGCAGAGACCAAAAATTACGTGCGAGTTGGTACCTGGAAGGTAAGGAAGATACAAAAGCAGGCTTTGTGCTGTAGGTTTCTGCTGGGCCCAGGAGAATGAGAGTTTTCACAAGGACAGCTGACACAGAGTGCAGGGAAGAGGAGGTAAAATCCAGCGCCCCCTCCAGAAGGGTTGCTTGGTAGAATGTTTCTAGAGGAGTGAGGGGGGCCTAATATATGGTGTAGAAGAAGATCTGACTTTGGGTGCTGGACACACAGTGTAATATACAGATCTTGTATCATAGAAATCTATACCTGAAACCTATATGATGCTATTAACCAATGTCACCCCAATACATTCAATAGTAAAAATAATATTGCCATGAAAAGTTAGTTCTTGAAAAGACCACATACCCTTGTTAATTAAGACAAATGAGAAAAAATAAAACACACACACACACACACACACACCACGAAAACATAAGGGAATTACCAGAAAACCTGCCGGTCTCTACCTTAGCATTCAATGGAAAGGGAAAAGTCTCTCCTTGAATTTGAAACCACAAGCCAGGACTCAGACATGTTGTTCCCCAAATTCAAGCTATCTTTGTGATAGATAAACCCTCAATTGCATTTAGAGTTGGGACAGGTGTATAGTGCTGCTAGGCGAATAGCTAAAAAAATATATAAATTTTCTCTGGAGAAACATGACTTCAATCTAGTATTTAAAGTTAAATATCCCCAGATTCATTCCAAGGAAAATGAGCAATTCACAGCCAAATGTCATGAAAAGCACATAAAAACAAAGCATTATGTGAACTTCAGCAGACACAATGATAGTTGAATCAGACTCACAAATATTTTAGACATTGGAATTGTCAGATGAAAAATATAAGTTTTATGTTTAAGGAAATAAGGAGGTTTGAAATGAGAATAAGAAATTAAAAAAAAAACTTAAAATATGACTTAGCATAATGGGAAGCCAAATAGAACTTTTAAAAACAAAAGCCATGGCAACTGAAACTAAGACCACAACAGAAAATGAGATACAGCCAAGAGGAAAATTGGTGAATAAAATATAGATACAAAGAAATTATCCAAAACACAACACTGAGAAACAAATGCTCAGAAAATGTGACTCTAACATTAATATAAATGATAAAGAAAAAAGTTAAGTCAATATTTATTAAAAATCCAGAAAAAAAAGCCATTTCAGGAAGAATTCCAGAAAAAGAATGGGAGAAAGGCATTATTCCAAGAGAACTGTCTAGAATTATTTAAAGACATTAAGTTTTAGATTCAGGAATTGCAATAAATCTCAGCTGGATAACCTTCATGACACATAATGGAATTACAGAAACAAACAAAAAGAGGATTTACAAAAAAAGTAACTACAACAAAAAATAAAAACAACAATATTGAAAAGTGTGTGCTACAGCAAAAGCAGTATTTAGAGGTAAATTTATAGCACTGAATACACTTATCAGAAAAAAAGACATTTCCAATGATCAATTGTAAGGAAAAAGATTCAGCATACTAGAAGAAAGTCTGAATTGCATTTGCTATCCTCTCTATAGAAAATAATATTGTAAAATCATTGTCATATGAAAAGGTAATGGAAGAATATACAGCCAAAGAGGAAGGAGAAATTATTAGAGACACACCAGACAATTGATTAATACAAATGTTAGTTTATCATTATATGCATGGTGTTTGTCAGAATTTTTAAGTTTATGACTTGTTATGACCTCTGAATAAATATTGAAATGCCCACTTAAATTTGCACTCACAATTTTGTTTTATTTTTCTTAAAGAAATACTCTGCCCTCACATTATATGAGCTTCAGGTTCTTCAAAGTTTGAACTCGTTCTTGACTAACATGAGAGTTCTTCAGTAGAAATGGCACTCATCATTTAATACCAATGGTAATATTAATGTGAAGCCACTAGACGACAAAGCTGGCAAGCTATGTCTTAAGAAACTGGATGATATAGGACAGTGGTCACCAAATTGTGGCTTTCGAGCCACATGTGGCTCTTGGCCCCTTGAGTGTGGCTCTTCCACAAAATATCACGGCCTGGGTGAGTCTATTTTGAAGAAGTGACATTAGAAGAAGTTTAAGTTAAAAAAAATTGGCTCTCAAAACAAATTTCAATCGTTGTACTGTTGATATTTGGTTCTGTTGACTAATGAGTTTGCCGACCACTGGTCTAGGATAAATACCTTGGAGAACTTACTCTTGTTTAGCATCTGACTCAGCATCCTAAACTTGGACTTGATTTTGTTAGTACGTCATCAACAGATTCATCTCACATTAGCAGAGCTCATAAGACCAAAATATATAATTAAGATGTCAATTAATTTATTTATGGGATGAGATTGCTGTAATAGGGATGAGGAATACTTGAAGTATCTGTTTAGTACTTTTTCTTTCAGTAGAGCACTGCATGGAAGCTAATGTATTACTTTTTAATGAAAGATCTCTGATAGAAGGGCTAGAAATACTCAAAACTGTTGAGAGGGTTGTTCTTCCACTGAGGGAAGACTTGCATAGAAAACCAAATTCTAATCAGAAGTTTGTGTGATGCACATGAAATTAAAACAGAGATAGAAGAACTGCATTTTTAATGAGATCAGACTAAAATTCTGTTATGAATGTTTCTGTTGTTGGGATTTGCAGAGTCAAACCATTTGGTTGCAAAACCCTATATTCATTTCTACTTTAGAGTTGGCCTGTTACTGGGATTAAAACTACCCAAAAGTTTTACTGTTAAGGGGACCTCCTCCAGCAATAGTTCTTAGATGTGACTTTCCTTTTCTCTAAGATTCTATAGCTGGCCCCTTTCAATTGATAAATATGTCATGTGTAAGATGATCACACATCATAGTCAGATCTGTTATACACCAGTGTTTCACTCTCAGAAAAGCATAGTTTTCTCTAAACAGGACTATTTCTCTTAGAAGTTTTAATTATAGCATTATTTATTATTATGTACTGTAGAAATGGAGTCATGTATGTCAGTAAGAACAAGACCAAGAACATTCTGCTTACTTCCTCAATGCACAGTGGATAAGAGTTAGCATGGTAGAATCCTTAAGTTAAATGCTAAATGAAAAAAAGGGCACAGTACATTCTCCTGATGAAAACAGTTAGGCAAGCTTTAGAATCGGGATTGCATATGCACAAGGAATGAAAAGAAAGATTTTCTCCTTTTATTAAGAGGTCTATTAATATGGTTATAATGCTACTAGTATTTTGAAATGTATGCATCCAAACCATTTTCTAAAATCTCTACTTTCTTCCAGCCTTCTTTATGTGACATGGCACAGCAGTTATCTAAATTTCAAAGGTATGAAACATAATGAAGCTCAATTCAAACTTTCCCAAGAAACTGTGTTTTCACATTCATTTGCTTATTACCTATTTTTAGTGAAGACCTATTATGAGTCAAATACCACTTCAGACACGTATCTTGCAGCTGAAAGAATGGACATTCTACTCAAGCAGAAAAGGGCAGATTTATTTAGTTCCAGAGGCAACGGATTGGAATAGAACATTGCCAGAGGTGGGGAAATAAGATAAAGGATTTTGAAATGTGGCCATCAAGTGGTTCAAGTTCATTATTGCATCTGAAGATGTTTTCTAAGAAGTTGGATCTGGCATAAATGGAAGATCCAAGCCCCAAAAGTCACAAATAAAAATTCTGACTCAAGCCAAAACCAGTTTGGCTCAGGGGATAGCATGTCAGCCTGCAGAGTAAAGGGTCCTGGGTTCGATTTTTGGTCAGGAGCACGTACCTTGGCTGTGGGCACATCCTCGGTGGGGGATGTACAGGAGGCAGCTGATTGATGTTTCTCTCTCATTGGTGTTTCTAACTCTCTCTCGATCTCCCTTTCTCTCTGTGAAAAATCAATAAAACATATTTAAAAAAAATTCGGACTCAAAATAATTCCTCTACATTTGTGAGAGTGTGATCTGATAGCAAAGAACCCGAGCTAACAAAACAATTAATCTTTTTTAAACCTGTCAAATACACAACTTGTATTTTTTCAATATCGGTCAGCCTTAACTGAGAGTTAAAGACAAAATGTGGAGACTTTGATTATTAGCAAACAACCTGACAGATCCTGAAATGTCACCCAATTTAAAATGTGTTTTATAGGGGGGCTATGTGTGGGGGGGCCAAAGCCGTTTCTCAGTTTTCCTGCCAGAGGAACATGTCCTCTGCAGCATGATGTTGGAATTCATGGAGATGGGTGAGAAGCTGGAGGAGAAAACCAGCCAGACTGTAGGAGGGCCCAAGTGGCCTCAGTCCCCTGAAGGACAGCTGTTTGAGAACTTGTAATTTTTTTAGACAAAAGGAAGGGTATTCTAGCCACACCCCTAACTTCTGAGCGTTTATAGACAAAGAGCTTCATTTGCCAGGGAAGATAGGGTCTTGGCACTATCTCTCCTGTCCATGCTCTCCTGTCCATGCTGCCCTCAAAGGACACTGTGATGCTTCTCCTTTATCTTTCTTTACGTAAATGAGAGGGGGGAGGGACCAAGTGATGCTTATTTTAAAAGGTCATGTAAACAAAACTATCTCTAGAGCAAAAGCCACTTCTCCCCTGCCCCATGCTCAGTGTTTCTGCCCATGCTCCGTGTTTTTATCAGCTTCATTTTTAGCTCATGAAAGACCAAACGACCTTGACAATGGGATTTTCAACAGCTCAGACTAATGACCTCAGAAGCAAACCCTCCAGACGCAGCCCTTGCTAAGTCGGCTTGACAGCGCTCTCCACTTTCTGGGGCAGTTTGGAGGATGAAACGGAGAAAGCCTGGAGACCTGCTAAAATTGCTTACGAAACTGCCCTGTGAGCTCTTCCCTCCAGGGAGAGGGTCGGGGAGAGAAATGTTCCACATCGCACAGAAAACGGGGCCATCTATTTGAGAATTCCGTGGGAGGTGTTCTGTGGGCGGGATACTAAGTGGTGATGAGTACACCTGTCCGGGTTCCTCCAACTCAGAATGTGCCGAACAACAGGCTGCTCGGGCATCCTGACTCACTCTAAATCTACATGGCTAGTCCCTCCTTCCTGCGTCTCCAGCTCAGCTCTCTGGGGTTCAGCAGAGCGTGGCATGGCTTGGAGTGGGCCAGCCGTGGGTTAGAATCTTAGCATCTCTCCGTGACTTCGGCTGCTTATTTGGGACGATGCCCTTCTCCTGGAGAGAGAGGAAAGCCAGCAGACTGAAGCATAAGATGGCTTTACTGTCCTCAACTTGGCCCACAGGAGTGGGGACAGCCCTCTCCATGTCATCTCTCAAGGTTTTATACCATGCTCTCCCCCGCTGACTCCTTATGATCCAGCCACAACACCTGTCAGCACCTCGAACTCTGCTTGCATTCCATGCCGCCCTGCACACACTCTTTTCTCTGCCTGGGGGACAGACAGGCCACTCTCAACGCCCCAAACCCTGCTTGCTGAACTCATCCCCTCCCTGGAGAAGCATCCCACCCATGGGCCAGGCGTGTTATAGGCTCTCTCTCATACAGCATCGCAGACTTTCATTGGCAGCATGTTCCAGAGCTGTGATTTCAAACTGAGTTCTGTGATTCTATGTCTGTGAGCTCCACGAGGCAGGGATGTGTCTGTTTTGCTACTACCGAATCCTCAGTTCTGGCGTTTGGCAAACACCCCAAAACCAATATCTGTATCACCAACTAACCTTCATTAGCCTTGATTTCCTACTTTGTAAAACTGTAACAGTCATACCGGGCACATAAGGTTTTTCCAGGATTAAATGTGGAAAAGTGTAGCAGAGTCTACAAAGCAGCTAACAGTGTCCCCTTGCACTCCTTTGCTAATTCCAAGCTGGTTCCAGCCTCATTGCTCCACTGCATCTCCTCTTGCTAAAATCACCAGCAGGCCTGCTGACAGGTAAACCTAGAAGTTCCCTTTCAGTCCTTGTGGCAGACACCATAACGCTCACCAAATCCAATATCCCAAGTGTCCCCTACATTTTCTCCATCTCCTTCTAAGTAGACAGGGTCGGATGACTACATGGCCACTCTGCATCACTTAGAATGCTTAGCCACACCATGCATTTTGCGGTTCTTTATTCCTCCAGCTTCCAGAAGCAGCCTCTTCTCATTCTCCTTCCTCTAGGACAGAGGTTCTCAATCCTCCTAATGCCGTGACCCTTTAATACAGTTTCTCATGTTGTGGTGACCCCCAACCATAAAAGTATTGTCATGTCCCACAGGTTGAGAACCACTAGCAGGGTCGCCTAAGGCCATTGGAAAAAAGGTGGACTAAGACCGGCTAGCAGGGTCGCCTAAGAGGCAGTCCCTCTCTCCTGCACACCAAACACCCCTTGCTTAACAGCCTCTTGGACATCTTTCCTGGATGCTCTCATAAGCATCTCAAACTTAGCACACTCAGGAGTGAATTGTTTGCCTTTTCTTCATCTAGTTTTCATTAATCTAAACATCAGAATGTACTTTATGTACTTTCTAATGCTTTTATTTTTTTTGCTGCAATGGCCAGAAATCCATCTGAAACTGGTAAAAACAAAAAGACAAAAAACAAAAAGACATGTACTGGTTCATATAATAACTTGGATATCTAGGGGATGGAGCTGGTTTCAAGAACTCCAGGAACCCAAATGTTGTTCCTATATCTGGATGTCTACAGCTCTTCTCTCTCTCTCTCTCTCTCTCTCTCTCTCTCTCTCTCTCTCTCTCTCTCTCTCTCTCTCTCTCTCTCCTCTTCCTTCTTTATGTTAGGGGAAGTGGGGACAGAAGGGCATGACATGACATTACCCCCATCCAGTCTATTATCTTCTGCGTCCTCAAGTTCAATCAGAATGAGTTACATTTTACTCTCTCTGTTTTTAGGTTACATATCTGTTAGGCCTATGAGCATCAACTTGTCTAGCTTAAAACTCCCGGTGAAAGAAGGAAGCTACTTTCTCCTAGTATCTGTATATACAATCTCAGGGAGGAGCCCTGAGTATTCCTTGGCAAGTCCCTTTACATAAGGGTTTGGTGAAATAAGATGGTCAGAAACACATCATAAACTCTCCAGTAGAGCCAGAAAGCCTGGCACTATAATTGGCAGGGACGACACCAGGACCACAAGGAGTGGAGACTTCTCTTCATTCATCATCCACTCACTCATTTAACAAATATTTATGGAGCCTATCCTAAATTCAATCCCCTAGGCTAGGAGCCCGAGAAGTGGTGGTAAACAAGATTGAAGGAGCCCCTGCCAGTCTGGAGCTAGCAATTTAGTGGAGAAGACAGGCATTAAAGAAATGAATATGGAGATGTGATAAGAACTTTAAAAGAGAATTGGAAGACTAAAAAGAGGACAGCTGTGACCTGAGAATAAGAAGGGAGGATTTCAGCACAGAGGAGGAGTAAGAGTAGTCAAAGCAGCCTGGCCTGGGTGGCTCAGTGGTTGAGCATCGACTTATGAGCCCGGAGGTCATTGTTCAATTCCTGGTCAAGGCACATGCCCAGGTTGCAGCTTCATCCCCAGCATGGAGCATGCAGGAGGCAGCCGATCAATGATTCTCTCTCATCATTGATGTTTCTATCTCTTTCTTCCTCTCCCCTTGCCCTTCCTCTCTGAAATCGATAAAAAATAGTAGTCAAAGCAGAGGGAACAGAACCTGCACATGCTCTGAGGCTGGACAGAGAATGTATTTCATAAGAACAAAAAAAGACGTGTCCTGGGTCCTCCACCATGAGGCTGAATGAATAGCAAAAGAAGCTGGAGAGAAAAGCAGAGACCACATTGCCTTGTAGGTAATGTTAAGGGGTTGTGAGCTTTCCCTATAAAAATGGCAAGCCGTCAAGACATTTTAATTTCTGGCACCGAAGAATGGAATTGAAAGCTTTTTGTGTACCTGTGCTGGGAAAGTGTCCTGAGGACTCAGGAAAACTCCTTACTCATCACTGCCCATCTGCACATTCATTCAGGTGGAGAATTCACCAGGGAAACATTCACTTTGATTGATTGGCTTCGGCGCTCTTAGGGAAAACGGGGTTTTGCAACACCAATGGAGTCAGCAAAAGGGAGATTGAGAGCTGGTGTGTTACAGTGAAGCACAGGCCCTGAGATGATAAACTTGGGTAGAAATCCTGCTCCTTCATTGAATGGATATGACCTTAAGCAGTTACTCAGTTTTCTTGCTTAACAAAGTACTCTGCTTTCCTTCTCAGCATAATAGGCTGGTAAATCTATCCGTTAGAAAGCACTGACCTGTAGATTGCAAAACCCCTGATTTACCTGACTTCTTAGGGAGGGCAAGTGTGTTCTCTGAGTTGATAATGAGACATTATCATGACCCCAGGTATTCTTTTCCTATTTTCTCTCTGCCATCTTTAGTGCTCATCTAACTTCTCTCATTGTCGTGAGAGGGCTGAAGCAGTTCTGGGCATGACACACAGACATGACAATGATCAGTAGAGGAAGAGGACATATTCTTCTGATACGCTTATGTCTAAGCCAATAAAAAAAATCTTCCCAGAAGTCATTATGCAGCCTATTCTTCATGCCTCAGTGGCTAGAATTGTGCTGTATGCCCATGCCCAGCCAACCACTGGCAAGGGTGGTTGCGCACTGTAACTGGCTTAGTTCCATCATGATTCCGCTCTCAGACTGGAGCATGAACCCACTTGACCTGTAGTATAAGATCGCAAGAGGAAGGTGGGTAGTTCCACTAAAATTGTTAAAAATGAGAAAGATGGTAATGAATTATTATTGAGTAGGCAACATAGCAGTGTCTAATATCTTAGTGTTTATATTTCAGGGCTGTGGTCTGAGTTTGTGATAATGTCTGTAATAAATGGTAGCCAGTGCTACATTTCTAACAATTTCTTTGCAAGCTCTTCAAATCTGTATATACACTGCTAACCATTAAAAGGAACCCTTGAGGATCTCTATTGACCAGCCCAATAGGAGGTACTGTTTGTAATGAAACATGCTGGAATAAAATGAAATGTTTTTCAAATGTGTGGAATTCAGACTTTACCCCCATCTAGTCCATTATCTTCTGCGTCCACAAGTTCAATCAGAATGACTTACATTTTACTCTCTTTTGTTAAGTTGCATGTCAGTTAAGCATATGAGCACTGAGTCATACAAAACTCAGTATCCAATCTTGCCTCCATCATTTATTGCCAATGTTAACCTTTCTAATACTCAGTTTTCTAAAATCTTTAACACATGGGTAATAACATTAGCATATTATGAAGATTGAGAAAGATAAATAACATAAAAATTTGTGAATCACAATGTGCGTTGAGTAAATATTAGCTCTATTTATTGTTATCTAGCTCAGATAGTCATCAAAAAAGATAAATTGAGATAATGCATTTATAGCAATAACATAGAGTATAGTTAATAAATAGTGTCTGTTATGTTTTCCATAGGCCAGAACAGTAGCTGCCTTTATTAATGCCATGAAGTTTTTTTCTACATTTTGATTGGTGGAACCATGCCACTCCAATCATGCTACAGGTATTAATTTTTTAGACAAAACACATGGTTAGTGTTTCAAATTACTGACTACTCCCTTCAGGGCCTGTCATGTTACACTAAATGGTCTGGTGTGGTCATTCACCAAACTAATAATTAAATGCTGGAATTTTGCTAAAACAAGTTACAAGAAAAAGATATTGGTCTTCAGCCTATACCCAGAGATGGATGTTTTGGAAACTATACACTTTATCCTTTTGAGAAGTTGACTTGTCCTTAATCCCCCCTAACTGCCTTTATTTATGGAATTCCTCATCCCATGGGCTCTCATGTTCACTGTAAAAAAAAAAAAGTAGTGTCTTTGCATTTAATTCATACCGACAATAACAACAATAACAAAATATCTTTCATAAGGGGTTTCAATGGATTCTGACATAATTAATGCCATTCTGACATAAACTGCTTTCAATTACTGAGTAGAGAAGGCCTTTGTGGTAAAGAATAACACACTGGTTGTGCCAAGAGAGAAGTAAGAGTTTAAAATGGGTTTTTAGAATGGAATGAAAGGAAGATGGGGTGGGGCGTTTGCTGGTAGAACTAAGGTCAATAATGTTTTTAATTGGGAGAGAGGTTGGTATGCAGCCAAAATTCGAACCAAAGTTTCAGTCTTCTCTTCCTTTATTTTTGCACCTTCAAACTTATCACTGAGCTATACTGTCCAGTGGCATCCTGGGAAGCAACCACCAGTCACTGAGATCTCATTACTATGAGCCTCAAGAAAGAATACTTGCCTGAAAGATTTTATCCATTAACATATGTAAGGCGACAACTCTAGAACTGATTGCCAGTCTCCTCTACAATTATTAGGACCAATCCCATAATGTCTCACATCCTTATTTGCCTCATTCACCACCGGATGTCTAAGTCTCCCCTACTATCTATCCATGATCATCTGAAACTTCATCATCATCTGCTCTGTAAATCTCAGGGTTGGAATCTGGTGGACATCTCCCAAGATGACCTCCTGGTGATTCATGCCTTTGTGTAATCCCTTCCTACAATGAATAGAGCTGATGTGTATAGCCAATAGGATGTTGCAAACATGATGAATTGTGGCTTCCCATGTTAGATTGAAAAGTCATTAAAGCTTCATCTTGCTCTCTTGGATTCCTTGCTTTGAGAGGAAACTAGCTGCCAGGTGAAGATGTGCAAGCAGCTTGCTGGAGAAGGCCAAAGGCAAAGACTAAGGTCTTCTGCCAATAGCCAAGTCAATGAATCATCTTGAAAGCAGATCCCCAGCCCCAGTCAAACATTCAGATGACACAGTCCCAGCTAACAACTTGACTGAAACCAGATGAGAAGCCCTCAGCCAGAACCACCCAGGCAAGCCACTCTTGAATTCCTGGACCACAGACATTGTGAGATAGTAAATATTTAATGTTTAAGCCATGATGTTTTGGAGTACTTTATCATATAGCAAAATACAGCTAATATACTAAATCAGTGCTCACCTTCCCATTCTTCTCAAATGTTACACCATGCTTCCTCAAGCTCCTGATCTATGATCAATAATTTCTCAAATCCTCAATTTATCCTTTACTCACTTAATCAGCCCTTTGTCTTAGTTGAGACTTGGTTGTCTCTAAATGGCATTGCTTCCCAGGTGGTGCTATACTAGGATACTTTCTGCTGCAAAAAAAAAAAAAAAAAAAAAAAAAGTATGACTAATAGTGGCTTACACAATAGAGATGCTGAATTATCTCCCATAGTGAAAAGTCTAGAGAAAGTTGTGTGTGTTTTTGTTTGTTTGTTTGTTTTGTTTAGGGCAACATCTCAATGATGCCCAGGCTTTTTCCATCTTTTCAACTAACCTTGGCATATTGACATTTTGTCCTCATGTTTATTGTGCCACAGTCACTCAATGGCTGCTATAGTCCCAGGCATTTTATTCACATCTGGAGCAAAATAGAGAGAAAGGTTAGATGAGAATGAACTCACATCTAAAATAATTCTTTGGATAAAACAACACAAACTTCTCCAGAAACCTCCTAGAAGATTTCACTTACACCTGATCAACATATCCAATATAGCAATATTAGATATTCTCCCTGATTTACTCTGTCCTCTTCCACATCTTTTTAAAGTACTTTAAAATACATATTGAAAATAGTATTTCAATATGTATTTATTTTTTCTTGACTGTCTCCCCTCATTGGAATGTAAGCTTCACAAAAGCATCACTTTTCTGTGTTTTGTTCATGGGGATGTCCTCAGCACGTAAAACCATGGTGATACATATGCAGATGCTCAAAAATACACATTGTTTAATGAATGTCTTTTTGGCCATAACTATATCATAGCTATCCTGAACTATAAAGAAGGGTAGGCAAAAAAGTAATGGCAAAGGAATAGCACAGATTTTTATCATCTTAGACCAATCATTATTAATCCTGAGTACTGGATACATGATTGGGATTTTTAAGCAAAAAGGAAAAGATGGGGGAATGGCTATTAACTTAAGAAGCAACAGAGTCTGACCAAAGTCACACAAGCTAGGTTTCCCTTTTTCCTAATAGCTGAATAATCTTCATCCTGAGGGTGACCCAGATATCCTCAGAGGGAAGATTCACCCATCACTAGGTTGGAGCTGTCCCTCACCTGTTTCCAGTCATGGTATCACTCGTGGTACAGTTGGCTCAGGAAAAGAAAATGAGGAAATTTTTGTCTTACTTTAGTCACATACAGATCAGAGTTGAACTATAGAGTCTGTCTTTTACTAACCGGCTTGACCCTGGACAAATTTCTTTGTTTTCTAGATGTTGGGTTTCTGCATCCATTGTGGGAATGGGATCTATTTCTAAAGTTATTAACATAACTGAATGAGAACCATGTCTAGAAAACACTTCCATATACAGTGGTACCTCGAGATACAAGTTTAATTCGTTCCATTACCTTGAGGCGTGGGAAACTATGAGACACTCGAGTCGCGGTAAACTGGTGGGTCATGTGCAGCCGGCCAATCCGCGCATTTACTCATAACTCAAATGTTGCTCGTATTTCAAAGCAAAAATCGCTCGCTCGACGGCTCATATCTCAAATATCTCGGATGTTAGGGCACTCATATCTCGAGGTACCACTGTATTTAGATGTGAGTTTGCTCCTTTGCCCTCTCATAACTGTATGGATGTGAGTAGAGTTTAATCTTGACAATAATCCAGTGTAAATTGGCAGTAAATGCTCTAAAGAAAGTGGATGGACCTTCAGGGCTCATAATTCACTGCATCAGTTAAATGAGTGATGATAATAATATTCCCTTCGTTCTTCACATTTTTGTCAAAGTATAAATAAGACTTTTTCAACTAATATTTAACTTTAGTTTCACAAGCCCCTAGTCAATTTATTTGTTTACCCAAGTTGTATGTTCATGCATTTTGTTAAATTCAGCAAATTTGCTACTACCGCAAACTGCTGGTAAAAATGACCAAATTTTTGCCTTCATGCTCCAAATTTAGTAATAGATCACGACACTTAGATATTTCTTCAGGGAGTATTAATTGTAGGGGGAAAGTGATGGCATCTTATTTAGGTTGTCTGGAAATTCAAAGAAAGATTATAATTTATAGTTACTATGGTAGCTAATTATACCTTCAAGGATATGCCAGTTGCTGGTATTTTTTTTAAAGGCTTTGATCATAGATGAGACCCTTTATGGGGAATCAAAGGAAATAAGAAAGTGGAATTTACAAATTTGCCATTTTAAAAGGTGCCTGGATACTAAGACTGATTTTCTTCTTGGATAAAAAGTCATGTCAGATTGGTTTCTCCAAGGTGCTAAATTTAAAGTTCATATCAAAGTTCTACTAGCATGGAGATGAAATTATAAAATGCTAACCCTTGTGTTTTCATCTGTACTATTTACTGTGTGGGCCTCCTTTATTCAGGGAGATAGACATCATTCATCAAATTCATGGCTTGTAAACTCAAAAGACTTGGTCCAGGTTACAACAGGACAAGACAGATCTGGAAGAATATGCTATTACATAGAACTAGTTTTCCTGCAAAACACTAAAGAGGTTAAGATAAAGATTTTCTGAGCTCAAGAGGTAAGGAGGGTGGGAGAAGAGGAGAAGAGAGTTGGGTCTGGAGGGCTCTGCACTGTCTTATCCCTTTGATAGAGTTCAAGTCCTAGAAGGGTCAAGGAGATAGGGGATTTGCCTTTGCTTTCTGATTGAGGCATGGGGAAATCAGCAAGATCTAGGAATTCCTAAGGTAGACCCCCACATCTTGTATGACCCCAGAATGTTGGGAAAACATTTGAAAATCCTCCTGACAGGAGAGCAAAAAGCTAAAGAAGTGGTATGAAGAGCCTGATGGATTGAGAATAGTGGAGTTTTTGAGCAATGACTGGAGAACGACCACCATTGATCAGATATGACCTCTTCACTCCCCCACTCCCATTGCTTCATGTTTTAAAGCCTCTTTGGATTTATATCCACAATTCTAAATTCTAACTTGAATGAGTTTAAAATCAAATGCCTCTAAAACCATAGTAATTAAAACTCCATTTCCTGTCATATAGGAATTAATATTCTAGGAACTTTAAAGGTTACCCTGCTTTTTGCACGGCTGAATTCATAGCTACTAAGAGTAAACATCAATTCCAGTGAGCCATTCCTATCTATTCAGAAAAGAAAATAATATCAAATCCACAGCCCAAAGTCCTAATGTTCACCACATTACTTCAAAATATACTAATATGTATGGCATCCAGGCAGCCCATATCATCCTCATTAACTATCCAGAGACGCTTCCTTCCTCACTGTATATCCCATCTAAAGTCTCTGCTGCAAGTACCCATGATTTGTAGAACGAAAACTGGACTCCTTAGTATGTCATCCGAAGTTCTCAAAATCAAACCCCATCCTACCCGTGCAGCCTTGCAGAAAACCCCTCAGTGTGGTCTAAGTACAACCACAAAGGAAGTGCCCTTCCTGACAATCTCACTCTACCATGTCTTTCTTGTGTTTCCTTTACCTTCCACTGTTGCCTCCACCCAACTCTTTCTTAATTATTTTATTATTTTTTACATCATTTCCCAAGGATATTTTTCCATTGACTTTTTTTTTTTAAGAGAGAATTGAAGAGAGAGGAAAAGACAGAGAGAAATATAGATGTGAGGGAAACACATCAATAAGTTGCCTTCCACATACGCCCTGACCAAGGCCCTGGCCGGGGAGGAGCCTGCAACCGAAGTATGTGCCATTGATCAGAATCGAGTCTGGGATTCTTTGCTCTGCAGGCCAACGCTCTATCCACTGAATCAAACCGACTAGAGCATCTTTCTTAATATTTTAAATCATCTTTCTTAATATTTCAGAATCTTCACAGACATGGATTTAGGGTCCCAATTCTGATTCTTCCAGGGACTAGCAAGAATGCCCTGGACAAAGTTCCTCTCATGTACACTTATATTAGACACTAATGGATGGGGTGATTCTGAATTATAATTAGCCAATGAGTTTAAAATTAGTTAATGAGTGGTACCTAGAACATGGTCATGCTTTAAAAAGGGAGGGAGTATGATTCAAATTAATGATCCAAAACAAATCTTTCTGATCTTGAAATCATTGTTGATTTACCTGGCTCACCAGGTAGGTCATGAGTTCGCTGGTGGCAAGGACATTGTCAAAATCTGCACTGTCTTGCACTCAGCAGGCATTCAGTAAGTGCCGATGGGAATGCATGTTGAGATTAATATTCAAAGCTCAGTTTAAACTATCTGAGTTTTAAAATACCTGACAAGTCCTCTCTGGTACCCCAGGCAGAATTAATAACTCCTTCCCCTAGGAGCTACTAATGCTTCCATATGCCTTTTATTTCAAGTTGCCTTGTTACATGTTGTTTATATGCTACTTTCCAATTACTCACTTACCACTTATTTAAATGCCCCTCAATAAAAATGTTAGATAAATTCTTGAAAATGTATTTTTATCATCTTGTTAGCTCGAACTTGAATTTAAAACTAAAAACTTGAATTTAAACTTAAAAACAGAGCCTGGGACGTAACAGAAGTTCACTCAACACTTTCTAAGTTATGCTGAAAACTTCAAATCATTTTTTCCCAGTTGTAGGGAGTCAATAACATCATGTCTACACTTCAAGGGCGAAGTAGGGTGGGGACAGGGAAGTGGCAAATTGCTGTGCACAGCTGAGCGGGGTTGTTGTTGACCCCACGGGGCAGCTGGGCTCAACATGAGAGGCGAGCTTTCACTTTTGATCTTCGAGATAACATTTTAAAATATAAAGCAAAGAGAATTTGAGATAACATGCATGCTTTCCTTTCAAATATGCCATATGGAATCTGAGGCCCTTGGATTAAGAATCATAAGACCTTCTTACTAAATAAAGACGGCCAGGCTCCTGGGGAGCCAACAAAAAGGGATACAGAGCAAGGAGAAGAGCAAAAGTTATTGCCGCATAAAGCAGCAAGAATGAGCTCAGGAGTCCCACTCCCTTGTCCACAGGAGGTCAAATCCTACTAACTTCTATTGTCATCTTGCTTCCTGCACCATCATCAAGTATTAATTGTCCCAGTTCCCTGATGAAGGAGATGGGTGGGAGATAGGATTATAGGGGCAACCCCATTTGAACCAGGATTTGTGAATTTCAAGACCAGCTACTCATGCCTGCAGGTAGCCAGCTGAGATGGGAGGTTAGCAAGGGTTTTCTAGTGGAGAGTGCACAGCCTAAGTGAGCTGTACAGAATGAGAAGGAGAAACAAACAAACCCTGTATTCCATTGTGCCTGCGGTTGTAACTGTTCTCTCAGTGGGTCTTCTATAAATTCCTTCAGGCTCAGGAAGAAATTGGTAGGTACATCAAGGTTTATTTTCTCTCCATCTTCCATCCCATGGTCATCTCTCTAAACACCCAACCTATTCCTTCTGCACAAAGTCTTATTCCACAACTGAGCCACCAAATTGGATTATTTTATGATATAGATGAAAGCAATTGGAACAAGAACCTAGGATACCCGCTGGGATGATGAGACTTTTTCTCCAGAATCTGTTCCTGCAATTCTCAGTGCTTTCCACAGGGGGAAAGGAACTAGAGAGGGTGTGGAAAGGAGACCCAAGGATCACATGCAGCCTGAGGGCCTATTACTCTCTCTGCAGAAAGAAACTCACGTGGATCGTGTGTATGTGTTTGGGAAGAGATATGGTCAGCCCAGTCACATCACCTTGGTTTCAAGGTTATGTTGAAATACCTAGTTCCAGGAAGATCTGCTACAGACAACCTGAATATATAATCTACTACTAATCTCAAAAGCAGTACAAATTATGTAGCTTGTGTGTAAATGGTTATCAAGCACCCTCCTGTGTTTCAATTGTGCCTCAGTTTCTCTACCACTATTGCTGGGGATAATTTTGTTGCATGGCCTAGAGTTTTAAGGTTTCATCCCAAACCCATAAAACTGTTGAGAGAAGAACTAGAAAAGGGCTCAAAATGTCAGGAAGAAGAAGAGTGGAGGGAGAGAGATATACAGAATCAGCTCACTCATCCTTTCCTCTTATTAATCTTAGGTTGGAAAAGCTCACAGTAGGTGGGTATTATTAAACATATATGTTTTCTGGACACTCACCCATCTAAGTGAGCACAGGGCTACTGCATTGGGAGAAGAGATTGATATAAAAAGTAATTGAGATGGGGAAGAGTTCAGGAGCCCCAACATCCTCTTTGTGTTGAAGTTTATTTTCATTTAGTTTCCCAGACCCACTAGGCAGCTAGGCTCCAACAGGTGATGTGGCCACAAAGATATGCTGCAGTTCGACTCACAAAGGACTTGACCTAGGAAGGGAGAAGCCAGAACTTGCAGGGATCACCAGGTTTCAGCTCATTCTCTATACACTGCTGACCAACAGCCATACCCACAATGGCAGCCAAAGAGGAAATGTGCTAATTGGAGCTAGGAAAAAGACTTGTGATCATAAATGTAAGGCTATCAATAATATGACCTTGACTAGGCCTTTAGATATCAGTGAATGCCTGCCCCTCCTTCCCCATTTGTGACCATGAACTCTGATGGCCTGGGATAGCTCCCATATATCCCAATTGCTCTAGCTTAAATAATAGCATCTCCTGTCACTTTCATAAGTATCCTGGTTTAGTCAACAAATTATCTAGTCACCTATTCATTTGGAAAATTGGAAAGCTGAGGCCCAAAGAAGGGAGGGGAATTAGTGGCAATGGGTACGGATTTGGAATAGGTTATTGATTGGTTGTCATTGCCAACAAGAAAAAAGCAAAACAAACACAACACAATCTCCTATGCCCATTACATTAAAACTATCTCTATCTATCTACGTCTTGACTAGATGATAAACTCTTCAAGGCCAAAGTCTGTGTTTTTGCATCTTATTTTGCAGTGTCAAACACACCTCAGGCACTTTATAAGTATTAGTTTGCTTTATTTATTAACATACTTATATGCCCGTTATCCCATTTGATCCTCCATAGGCACTACAGAGTAGATAAAGATGGGAAAACTTAAAGCTTGGTATGTTAAACATTGGGTTTGTTAATAGCAAAACCACCAAATCCCAGGTCTTCAATGCTTCTTTATGTTGCATTATAGTCAGTGTTGGAAGGAATCTAAATGTAGGGGGAATGTATGCTTAGAGCAATGGAGCCCTGAAGAGCCAAGGAATAGGTGGTAGGCAGAGAAACATCTCCATGTGCTCAGAGATTGACTGTTGGAACAGCAAAATTGTTTTTTGGGGCCTTGTATTTATTCCAATATGGCTGCCCATCATGTGCCTGTGGCTGGTGGAGGAGGAGGTTTGGTCATAGCCTGGGATGCCACAAGGGCAGAGCTTCAGAGCAGATGGGCTAGAGTAGGACTGAATGGACCTATAGTGCAGCAACTAGGTTGGGTCAAGCTAACAAGGGTTTTCCCCTCTTGAGAACTTCCATAAGATGTATCCAGGGCCCCATTCAAGAAAAGACCAAGACTGGCATTTTCCTGGTTGTTTACTTTAAACAAAATTAAAGCTTAGCATTTTGAAAAAATGTATTTCTTGGAGACAAATGTATTTTGGCTCAATCCACATCCCACTAGAACTCACCACACAAGAGTTTCCAGTTCCATCCCCAAGGCCACAGCGCCACTGTACCGTGCAGGGTGACATATTATTTATTTAATTTCTCCTCTTTAAAATTCTCCCATTCTAGCTCCTGTAGTAACCAGTTAGCTTGTATTCTTTTGTCTGGACATTGTCTCTTTTTCTCACAGCCCTGAAGTCAGTGCATTGGTTGTTTACTTCCATGAAAACTTTTTTTTTTCAATAATTAAATAACCTTTACCTGACTTAGAGCTGTAAATGCCCCCAGGGATCATTGGGAGCCTCCTTGACTTCCTCCTGGCCCAAATGTCATCACTATTCAGTCGACCATAGGACACCCTAAGAAAGAAAAGAGATGCACGGTGTTCAGGTGGGAGGTGACCAAATGGCAGAGACGCATCTTTCCTCTTGACTCAAAGTGTGAATTATGGCTTCTCTCTCCTCCCCCTCCCCATTCCCAATTCTAGCAATCCAGTATAGAATGCTTAGGAGGAACAAAAAAAGAATCCCGGCAAAATCTCATGCCATGACTCAAACTTCCATCTTCCACAAATGGTAGTAAAAATTGTCCATCTTCTTAAAGGGCAGTAGAGGGTTCTGTGTGCACACACTGGAAGAAGGTCTGTTTGTGCCTTGGGCATTTGACCACAGTCAGAGGAGCACAATATGTGGTCGCCGTGTCCACATTTGTGTATCTTTCATGTCAAGTGGTCCTTGTGGTTCATCTTGCTGACATGATTCCGTGGAGGCAACAAGGACCACAATAAAAGCTAATTGTTCTTTCTTTCATTTTCTTCTTTCAAAAGCAGTGGGCTTCAGGGGTGAGGCATTTTGGAAACCTGCAGACTTTCACTCATATCCTGAGTTGGCTACTTCCTGCTTGTGTGACCTTGTGACCTAACTTCTCTGAGTGTAGGTGTCCTCATCTGGAAAGCGGTAATAGCACTACTTATTAACTGGATGTGAAGAGAATCAAGTGAGATAATACAGATGGATGCCTTCAGCATATAAACATCAATCCATGGCAACTGTTATTGCTATACTAGTTTTGCCGTGTAATCAAATGTGTGGATGGCCACACTCAAGCTCAGACCCTTCTGTGTTCTCATTACTTTCTCCTATTTAACACCTGGTCTGCACAAGTCACACGGAGTTTCATCAGTAGTGGGCAAACTTCCACAAGTAGTTAAGGAGAAGTGACACATGGCGGAGAAGCCACCTCTGCATAGAAGACAATGATGATTTAGCTAGCCCTCTCAGGGTTACTCTGAGAGGGCAGGGATGATCCCAGCACAGCCATCCTCATTCTCATTGCAGGCTCAGAGTCAGTGCATAATTATGTGGTGTCTCACTAGGGATGTTACGGACAGTGTTCACGTTGTGCACTGCATGGAAGTCTACGGAAAACTATTCAGAGTGTCAAATATGTCCCAATGCTATTTTAGAAATAAGTTTTCATTGGAATACAGCCATGTCCATTCATCTATCTATTGTCTATGGCTACTTTTGTGCTCTAACAGTGGAGCTGGGTAGTTGCAACAGAGACCTCAAAGGCTAAAATATTTATTATCTGTCCTTTAGAGAAAAAGTTGGCAGGCTTATGTGCTTAGCCTTTGGACCATGTATTAACCTTGCACATAGTAGGTGCTCAGTGGTAGATATTCATGTTCAATGGATAAATGAATGAGTAAAGATTCAAATACCAACTCAAAATTTTTAGGCATTCATCATAAGGGAATGGAATGGAGAAGATGAAAAAAAACAAACAGACCTTGAAATGGGACGTAGGTTCCTGTTCCTACTCTGCCCCTGATAAGTGTGTGTGTGGCCCCTCGATCAATAATTTCCTATCTCTTTCCTATTTCCTATCCCAGTTTCCTCATCTTTGAGATGGGAAGCCCAGGCCCATTTTACCAGGGCTGTCACGAAGAATAAAAGGAAATCACAAAGGTAAAAGCATCTGGCCCATTCCTGGCACACAGCAGAAGGGAATCAATGTGAGAAGAAAAAGCAAGAATGGCGAGAAATCCTTTGCTCCTGAATCAAGGATCTGCCCTTTCACCGAGAAGTAAACAGAGTAATTCATACATTTAATTGGCAGATGTCATGGAAAACGCTTCAAGGAGCATTCTACACAGAGACTCCCAGGCTAGCTTGTGTTCAAACAAACCAGACAGCCAACCCACAGGAGCCAAATATTTCAGACACCATCAGGACGGCTCCGCATGCCGCTGGCGCCCGGCCACAGGAAGTCTTTGGTATTGGCTCTAGAACCCGGGGAGGCTACTGTGATTTCTCGATCCTCCCCGTAGACCACCGTCCAGATAAGGGACATGGAGAGAAAGAAAGAGATCTCCCCCTTGATCACGGCTGCTGCTGGTCCAGCTAAACAAGAACATGGGGCTCTCTGAGGGCTGCCAGGACTCAAGTCTGCAGACCAACAAGTCTTTTGTTTCCATTTGCTCCTGGGATGGGTCTGGGGGTGGGTGGGAGTTTATCCTAATGTGGACCTTGGGGGATGCTATGCCACATCTCCACCCAGATCTCATTTTATGGTGTGTGGAGTTTTATGGGCCAATTTTAACGTGGGAGAGGAAACGCAACGGCCGACGTGTGGACTGGATTGAAGAGTCATAAATTCAAAGGAAAATTATTCCAGAATCATAAGCCCCACTTAGCAATGTCCAAAGGTAATAGCCACTGCTCAGTGGCAGGGGTTGGACTTCCAAAGTTATTTCAGGGGCCATTTGTAGGACAAACACCTTTTCATTTCATTGGGATGGGTAAATACTTTCAAATGGGGTCTCCTAAAAATGCTGGGATTCAGCCCAAGTCCCCAAATGGTGGAAACCCTGAACACCCAAGTCCTCCTTTTCCAAGACAGTTCATTCAGGAAGTCTAAAACTTGACAGCACATGATTTACGCCTTATCTGCACAAAATACAACCAGACACACTTCTTGGCTTGAACTTGGGACCTGAGGAGTTTTCTGAAAACCCTTTGATTGTGAGGCCTTGGCTAGGACATGACGAAGCTAAATTCCAAAGTTCCCACAGGCTGTAAAGCAGAAAAAAAGAGTGTTTTTATGAAGACCCGAAACCTGGTCTTGTACATTTCTCTGTTTGTAACAATAGCCCGGGAACCCTTGTGCGTGATTTTTTTTTTTTTTTGTGTGTGTGTGTGTGTGT